>JACEIK010002027.1:56050-196709 GCA_018107945.1 Datura stramonium | reverse complement strand
TTTTTTTTAACAAAAAAAAACTAATATACCATAGTAGCCTTCTGGTGAATTTTATTATTAATCAATAAAGACGGCCAAAAGAAATTTGTTATATTTTAAACCCTATTTTCCTTATGGAATTAGCTACAAAATTTGTAGATAATTAATTCGTCTCTAAAAAGCTTCTAGGTAATTAAATTTTTTTGTAATTTATAGCTAAATGAGATTAACATTAAATTTTTATTATTAGCTACAGAATTTTGTCTATTTGCTAATTCTTTATTTTTTAGTCGTATTTTTTTCTTTTTTAAATTTGCATTGTCCCTTGGTAATATTATTCACGCCATAGTAATGAAGTATATATACATATATAAAGGAGCTGTTATACATATTAGTGAGTAGTAGTATTTATCATGCATTTGGATTCACAATTTTGATGTGTTTGTTAAAAATATACCCTTTTATTTTTTTTACCATGTCATTTCTTTAGACAGGTTAATGCACTATAGGGCTTCCAGTGATATACATAATAATACGATATTTAGTATAATCGTATAAGTGGGATTCTGTAAGAATGACGTGTATCAAGTTTTGCTTGACCCCTTCCTTCCGAAAATAGAAAAGGTTATGTCGATAGGCTTTCAGCTCAAGTAAGACATATTAAAAATAAGTACGGAAAGGAAATACAGTAGTAAGAAAGCCATGCTAAAAATAAAGGAGAAGAGAACAATAGCAACAATAGATAATACGACATGCAACTGAATCAAAAGAAACAACAAGTAATAATAAAATCAAGAAGTAAGAGAGTTAGGGTATTGAAAACGGACATTGGACGACGCTCGACTACCTACTAACCTTCTGCCCTAATCATCATCCTCCATATCTTCCCATCTAGAGTCATGGACTATAATACTTCTAATAATAAATTACAACAACAACAACAACAACAACAACAATAATAATAATAATTAAAAGAAGAAGAAGAAGAATCCTCGTATAGAGCCACCCTTGTCCGGTGTGTGTCAATTGACACCTCTTCACTAGAAATTCTTTTGCGTGGATCTATTAGCAAACGGTTCACATGGTAGGTGAATGGGCCCATATTCACCTTTTTTTGCGTGGATAGCCATCCCCTCTCCCTCCCCCTTTTTTTTTTTTTTAAATGTATATATATATATTATGTATTAAATTTTTTTAATTTTTTTATTTTTTTTATTTTTTTTATTTTTTTTAGTTTTTTTATATTTTTTATATTGTTTGTTTTTTGTTTTTGGGGTTTTTTTTTTTTTATGAATTTTGAGTTTTTTTAATTTTTTATTTGATATTCGTTTTTTTATATTTTAATCCTCTTTAATGAAAATGCTACTTTCACTATTGGTAGTGAGAATATCGTGCATGAGTATTTACATTACCATTTCAAGTCCCTTGTAATTTATTTTTAAATAACCATTTGATATTTGAAATTTGTAATGCTACTACTCCACTTTCGCGCCGCATGAAGTCCATTAAAAGAAAAATATCCATTCCCAAAGCTCGAATTCAGACCTTTTTATTAAGACTATAAAGATTTTATCCATCCCGCCACAGTTATTAATGGTACGTCCTCTCCAACTTTTTATCAAATTTAATAAGTACAACCTGTTTCTGGTGCACTTACATATATTCAACTTTAAGTCAAAATTGAATGAGTCTTGAAAACGTTTTGAATTAATACAGTTAATAGTATACCCTACAATCCTAAAAATTTGGTCGATTGAATGATTCTTTCGACTCTGTCAGCACTTAACATTATTCAATTTAGGTCCAAAGAATACAAAATTCTTTGGTGTGCTACTTACAACGCATTATAAATTGAACAAGTTAACCATCAAAAAAAATTGTCAAATCTGTTAGATAACAAAAACAACCCAATCCAAATAATCAAACCATGGCCTGGAATTTCACTAAATCTTCCCTCTTTCTCCTACTTTCAATTTTTACAATTGTCATATCAACAACAACAATAGCAAGTGATCCGGACATCCTTTCAGATTTCATTGTCCAAGAAAATCAAACCTCTGTTGATGCAAATTACTTCACATACACGGCGATGCGCGGTATATTTCAAAAATCAGTAGATACATGTACTACAACAAAGGCTACAAAATCAGAATTTCCAGTACTTAATGGTCAAGGAGTGTCACTAGCTGTGCTTCAATTCCCTCCTGGTTCCGTCAACCCGCCTCACTACCATTCTCGCGCTACTGGACTCTTTCTCCTCCTTGAAGGCGTTTTAGAGGTTGGTTTCGTCGATACCAAAGGTGTTCTGTATACTCAGAGACTAATAGCAGGGGACATTTTTCTTTTCCCTAAAGGACTACAACACTATCAGTATAATTTTGATCATAACAAAAAAGCAGTTGGTGTAGCTGCTCTTGGCAGTGCAAGTCCTGGTACTGTTTCATTGCCATCCTCAATATTCAACAGTGGAATTAGTGAATTGGTACTTGCAAAGTCATTTAAGACTGATGTTAAGACCATTAAGAAGATCAAAACAGCAACCACAACACCCTGATGTCAAGGCTTTCTCCAGATTATTCATGCCAGAGACAGATTCAGAATTTAAATTTTATAGGTTCAATTTTTAATATTCTTAGTATTGTATTCATTAGACTATTAAAATTATGAATTCAGAGCTAATATCTTCTGATGTTTTAATAGGTTTATTTTTATATATATGTATTTATACTTTGTATCAATAGTTATGAATTCAGATGAATTCGTAGCCAAAAGGGTATATCCGCCCCTGCTGATTTTACTACTGTCATGTTTTAAAGATATCTTTGTTGTTTGGGGCACGGAGTGGGTAGTCACCGCATTAAATCGATTCGCTCGGTGCAAGTTGGTAAGCATCGTGTGTCATGCCATATTTCTATCTCATTTTCGGGGCGTGACATTTAATTTTCTTTCCTTACTAGAAATATTAATTTTTAATATCGCAAATCAATGAAAAATTTGTGTTATAAAACATGATTTTCACACCTATTTCCCACCGAACTAATTCACTAAACGTATTGTGGGAAACTTCATGATTTTCCCATGTGAAAATTCTAGCGTTGACCCATGGAAATATTCAAACATGATGGAGTATACAGTCTATATATAATAGCAAGTAGTTGACAAGATCATATTTTGGCTTCCTCAGCAAACAGATAAGAGAGGAGAAGGAAAAAAAAAAAAGAAATAAAAGCTTTTTGCAGTCTAATGAATGAGACTAAACAATTTCTACTTTCCTACCCCTTCCAAGGCTGAAAGGGTCTGTTGAAATCATTCAATTAATATCATCTAAAACATTGTCCTTTTCTTGCAAGTAAGCCCGGATATAGAGCCGAGTCGGCTTGGCTCGACTGTATTTAGTTCGATTCAACTTGACTCACTTAAAGTTTAGCTAAAGTTCAGGTTTGATTGAGACGGCTCGATTTAGTTCAATTCGCTGCCTTTGATCATGTAATGATTAATTTAAAACATCTATCCAATGCCTTTCTTTCGATCTTCTATCCGGTAGACTGAACACCAATCCGATCTCGACATAAACTAAATCAACAATGACATGACGTGAACAGACGCTTTCTTCTCTGACGATATCTCTAGTTGGATGAAAAGAGCGCTCCTAAAAGTTATATACGATCCCACGAGTTTGCCACAATAGCAGCCACAATAGCATTTAGCTCGATTGAGTTCTATCTATATCCATCTTCAAATCACATAAAATGGAAAGAACAGTTTCCGGCAATTAAAATTCATCAATTAATCTTATTTATATTAATAAAATTTCAATTCAATAATTATTATTTATTATAATATTTATAATTTTATACTTTAATAAATTGATCCAATTAAACTTTTATAGACAATCGTTACTTAAGATACTATATGCATGCAGCCACGTAAATATAATTACTATTTTAACTAAAAATCAAAAAAATTTAACTTTGTATGAAAAAAATTGAATTTAAACTAATAATACTTATATTTTTTAAGTCAATTTATCATAAATTTAATTTTCTAATAACATAACACTTCAGAGAACTTAAATATTAAAAAGTCCGACTCAACCCAACTCAAGCTCGGCTCAATACTAGTTTGAGAGAAATTCCCTTAATGTGCACCTTCAACACCAAAAAAAAACGAAAAAGGCAAAACAAAAAATGGGAAAGATCCTAATTTTCCTTTTTGTTTCAATTTTTTCAAAGAGATTTTTTATATAAATATCACTTTAAAATATTAATTATAAAATTATAATTATTTTTAAAAATTATATAAATATAATTTCTTATTTAAAATTTAATTTTAATTAAATTACATGTTTTTTTTGTTTTTTTAATTTTATATATGAAATTATTCAACACATAATTAATCTTATATTAATTAAGAATTATAGTTTTAAAAATACACAAATTTACCTAAAATAAATTTATATGAGGTATTTTAATTTTTCAAAAATTTTAAAATTTTTATCTTCTCCGTATTTATTATTTCAAACATCAAAAAATCTCTTTTTCTCCATATTTATTTTTTCAAATATTTCAAGAATTCCCATCTCTTCTCAATTTTGTTTTCCCAATAATTCCTCTCTTCCATATTTAAATACATACATAAATAAATATATAATATTTTTTTATAATATGCATAAGAATAATAATATATTAGTTAATATATAACAATAATATTATATGGAATAGTTTGTACATTAATGAAATATTTATGTAATTTGGCATAATATTTGCTTACTAAAAATTAAGAATAAAAAATTAGTAGAAAGTGATTTTATTAAATATTAAATATTCTTTATTTAGTCTATTTAAATTAAGCATTTAAATAATTAGTTATCTTATTATATAGAACAATACATATTTAAATTATTTATCACTTTACTCATTTATAGAGTATATATTGTATATCATGTAATTTAAAATAGTTATAACTTTTTATAATTAATATTTTGAAAAGTTATATTTGCACTTCTTTTTAATAACTGAGAAATTCTTGTAGAACACAATTTGAAACTTGACTGATGAATCGCTTTTTTTTAACCCTTCTCCATTTAAATACTAAACTTTATTTGCAAAAGCGCTTAAACTTATATCGTATTAATTCAGTACATTCTTCACTTAAATACAAAATTTTATTTATGACAGCACTCCTAAGCCCATATCATATGCCTATTTATATACTTGGCCATTACACTCTTACCACTAAATCAAACCCACGTATCACCATGTTAAATCCACCAAGTCAAAACTATTTCACATAGATGTGTCTCTAAAATATTCATTGTGTCAGTCAAAGTCTATCCATTTCCTAGCAGTGTTCTAGGTTTGACAAAGCAACTTTTAACAGCAAGAAAACAAAGCAGTCTGACTTTCACGAGCATTAGCAGCAATTGCTGACCATCTATTATCACATCTAGCATCGCATTCGAATTAGTTAGGATTTCACACAGTTGGGGCTCAAATTAAATTTGGCTGACAAACATTAAAAACAAGGAAATGGTCTTAATTTTAAAAGGGTCACTTAAGCACGAATTTTCAATTTGAATTTTGAGTGATTTAATTTTATTTCTCTAACTGCAAAACTTTTATATTTTATTTTTCAACACTTTAAGTAACAAAAAGTGATCAGAAAATATTCCAAAATAAAATAAAATCAGTTAAGATAAAATTTATATTTTCTTACCATAATATAACACAAGTTACGCCACTTAATTCCATGGACTTATACAAGTACAGTGACATATAAGTTCGCTCATAACCCGCTGCTATGGCTACAAGGCATAGCATCGCTCCTACAAAGTCATTGATCGCTCTTGCCAGAACTTTCACGGATAAGGCAAAGTTCTCTAAATCTATATCTAATAATTAGATATTACAATTATTTATGCTGGACAAGATAAAAAGTTCTTTAAAACTCATGTCTTGCAAAATTAGATCATAACTAAGGGTACTTTGATCATAAATTTTCATTAAATAAACAGCATGGACAAAAATTAAAGCCCACCCCGAAATAGAGGAAATCCGCGGTAAAAACTTAAACTCTTAAACTGGTAGACAGTCAAAGGTATGGAATATCAACTAATTGTTAAATAATGAAATTTTATTGAACTACTGAAAGAGCAGTGAGTCCTACAAAGACGGTAGATCAAAAGCATAGTTTCTGGTTCTACAATTCTGAGAAGAATTGATGAATGATGAACACAAAAAATGTGTCTGTGATGACTGTATCTTTTTATCTAGTCCAAATGTTGAACAAGTTCAAACATTTGTATTTTAGAATATGTGCTGCAGCTTCTTGATTTCAAAGCATATGATTTGTTGATGCATCAGAATTGAGCCTGACTAGAAGTTGGCGTCTTTTGTTCTGTGGACAGACAAGTTAATTTATCAGCATATAAACAGAATTTCCTCTACTGCCTTAAGCAGTGAAAGCATAACCTTGTTGTTTTGGTTATAGAAATCAAGCTCCAAGGATCTCGATGCAGCATTTCATTAGGAGAAGCCCGTGAATTTCTGATCAATCTTTGCGTCTTCCATGGGATAAATAGACTCTTATTGAGTCATTAGACGATAATGATGAACATGCTACTATCTAATTGATACATGAAATTATGGAACACTCAATTCATGTGCCTCTACTTTATGGTCAATATGTTTTGGTTGTTCATGCTTCAATTATATTTATGCATGAGCACAGTACTGCACAGTTCTCAAATAATAACCTCAAAGTTCCTCCCTCAAACCTACGAAGGCAATATTATCAACTTGATGAAATAAAAGACCGGTTCGGTATACTGATGATCAAACAAGGATATGTTCTATATGTTCAAAATGTCAAGCATAGATGAATCAACAAAGCAAACACAGGTACTCTATTGGATAGTGTTTGGGTGAGATGGCAGGGTAACTCACTATTCTGTCTGCGGGCGATGATAGCCTTTTGATCATTCGGTCCGACCGATGCTTGGCTGGTAGCTTCCTCCAGAAGGACAAGGCCACACCAAACACAAGTGAAAAAATGTTAACTCAGGTGTAAAACAAAGATTAGAAATAAAAAAGCTACATGAAACAAACCGGTTATCTTTTAAGAAAACAAAATTTGGAGCACCAAATCAAGATTAGATCCCATCTATAGCAAAATGGGGATGACCAAGCAACACATCCAGCAGAGTACTCCACAAAACTTTCTGCCAGAAGTCATTATACTGCCACTAAGAGAAAAACAACACCAAATGTTTCTGATATTACTAAGTAATAATTCCACTGCATCTGAAACAATTTCTCCGCTGCGTGCAACATTCCAGCAGAAAAGGGGAAAGAAAACATAATTGTACCTTAAAGACTCTTGTCACTGACCAAACCAAAGGACTAACTAACTTCCAGAAATGAGGAACCAAACGCCAATGATTTCCTTAACTCTGTTTATTTACATGTAAACTCCCATGGTGTTGTCTAAATCATGTCACCCATAAGTACATCCATTTAGCTCGTAGCAGGAAACTATAAACTAAGCTTCTATCCACTAGGTAATCCCCTAAATAAACTGTCATCTAGAAACAATAAACTTTACAATTTGGAACATCGACTCCATATGACCATAATATTTTACAGGATATCTCCTAGCCTTCATGTCTACATGGGAAGTTGAAATT
The DNA here is from genome assembly GCA_018107945.1 of Datura stramonium. Lineage (NCBI taxonomy): Eukaryota > Viridiplantae > Streptophyta > Magnoliopsida > Solanales > Solanaceae > Datura > Datura stramonium. The sequence continues at coordinate 189,046 of JACEIK010002027.1, read as the reverse complement.
TGATACCCAGCTGATTCTGAAGACTGTTTTGGGGAGGCACCATCTTCAGATCCACTGCGGTGGCAATGTCGTGTATGCTCGACCTTTTCCGTTCTTTCTTCATCGACTGCTGTCTAAGGTAGTATTTTTGAGCATGACTGGCCACTTGTGTGGGCGTCCTTGTCACCACTACATTTCTTGAAATGCTTCTCCAGTCACCCTTCCCGTATTTGTCCAGCCCAATAAGGAATAACCTATGACAAAAAGACATGGTTTTCTAAGTCGAATCCAAACAATAGCAATACCAACTATCCCGTAAAGTCAACATAAATCTTGAAGAATATAATTAGATCTATTTGTACTATATCAGTGATGTGTGACAAATACTACCACCTAACACCATAAAGAAAATTCAACAAAGTTTTTCATAGAACTTCATAATTGTCAGCAACTATTAGCCGTAATTAATGGGGTATTCAAAAACTGACCTTTAACTTCATTCAAAAAGTTAGTAATAAGAAATGAAAACTTGTCAATGCTTATCATAAAACACTCACTCAACTTATTCATTAGGATGCTAAATGTCTCCAACATCTGTAAAAGAAGAAATCACCCGAACCTGAACTCTTCTGTTTTAAACTATGGCACTCAATTGGAAGTCATTTAAAGAATAGAATGCTACAGGATAAGAGGTGGCAAAATTAGTCCAACATACCTCGCCAAAACCGTCAAAAGTAGGGCTGGTCAAATAATCCACCCATCTATTAGCTCAACCACCCCAGCTCAACCTGTAGCTTACATGCAGCCCAGACCCATGAGAAATCTAGCTAAAACATTGTCAAAAGATATTTTTCTTATTTGATATGCTATATATATAGCCATCATAAAGGAAAAAAAATTTATTAGGTACTAAAAGATCTACGAAGAAAGAAATAAAAAATTACAACTTAATAATAATTGGACTGATTGATTTATGAGTCGCATTTTAGTCCATTTCAGTGCAAGTAACATTTGGATTAGCTCAGCTCATGTTGACCAGTCCGCTACAGGATACAAAATGGTTCACACAACAATAACTCATCTTAATTTCAAGCAAGTCCCATCGAAATACTCACAGTAACTCATCTTAATTTCAAGCAAGCTGCATGAGTACTCAAAATCCATTCTGTACTATTTGGACCAGTTTATAAAGACGGATTAAACAACTATTACTAATACTTCTTAGTCCAAGCTACAAATGGATTACACAACTCAAACAGTTTTACAGAAACAAAGAAAAGATGTAATTGAGCCTAAATGAAAAGAACAAAATTATCAATGAATAATTCCAAAAAAAAACGATTATTTTTAATTTTTTTTGCAATTGCAATCTCGTATAATTCAAATCCACAGAAAACCCTTCTCCAATCCCAAGAAAATCACATAAAAAACAGCAGACAAACCTGTGTTCTTCTTCGGTCCATGGAGTCCCCTTTTTCCTCTCAACCCGTGTTTCTTGGTTTGACCCAAAAGAGATCTGACTGGCTTAGCATCCGATTCCCAATCAAACGAATCATCAGGATAACTCGGCGGCTCTACCCTCCCTGAATCAATTCAAAAACATCATGAACAAGTGCATCATAGTGAGCCATAACATCTTCAGTTGAACCTTCCCGGGTACATGATTAGCAATTTTCTGCCACCGTTCAACATCGTTTTCAGCATACATAACAAGGGGCTTGTTCGAATAGTTTGTCCTCAAATCTCGTCCATGTTGAATTCGCCGTTGAATCGCCAATCATCCACCGATTGTTCGTCGCATACATCATCCTTCTTCTTGTTTTCTGAATTATACTTTTTTTAAAAAGAGGGTTTTGGTGAGGAATTTCAGGAGGCTTTTGGGTAAAAATAACCCAATCCATATAGTGTATATATATAGGAGAAAAAAATGATTTTTATTATTTAGAAATTATAGAAATGTTAGGCAAATAGGAGTTGGGTTGAAACACTGGTGAGCAAATAAGGTTAAAAACTTTATTGGTGGGGTAGGGGGTGCAAAATGCAAAGAGAAATTAAAGTTTATTGAGATTTGAGTGTACAATTTTGTCACGTTTTTTACTATATTTGGGGTGGCTACAACAAGTAGAGTGACATCAAAAATTCGAATTGGGAAATTCCAAAAATAAATCATGAATTACTTCGTCTATTTTTATTTATTCATTATATTATATAATTATAATATATTAATATACAATTAGTTAAAAAGAAAAAGATATCATTTTTTAAAAAGGTTTTAAAAAATAAAACATTAAAAAAAAAAATAAAATAACTTGGCCTCTTACAAACTAAAACAATTAATAAAATGATTTTTTTCCGTATATCTTATACGAAGAATGAAGATCTTGAAGAAGATTATAGAATAATATTGAGTGTAAAATTATAACTCTTTATGTTTTCTTCTTAGCGAACGCATGCACATACGTAGTTCGTATATATTCCTATGACTATCTATTGTACTATAGTATTAGGATTCTACATTCTAATAATAAACTATATCAAATTAATCTATTGCAAATATATTAATGATAAAATTTTTGTTCTAATCATAAACTATGTTGCTCTATCATTCGGGAGGTTTTATGGGCTTGAAAAGCCATGGCTTGATTGACATGATCCTTATCGATATCTTCTTCTATCATATCGTACCTTCTCAACGCATTAACAAGTTGAGTGAAAATTGGATATAGAGTTTTGCCCAACATAACAATCCTCAAGGTCCTATATTTGTTTCACAAACTTTTAGCAAAGTTAATAACTTTGCTATCTTCGTCTAACGGTTTGTATATATCGGTGAGACTATTACAAGTTCTCATGAATTTTTTATATATTCATCTACAACATTTTAACCCCATCTTGATACTCTAAGTTTGTTATTTTAATTGAAAATCTGTATCCTTACTAGCTTATAGGTAATTGTCCTCAAGATTAAATATTTTGGGTCAAAGTGCAACAATAATAAGTAACATTGACTCTTCGTTCATAATTTCAGCTAGCTAGCAAATTTCTCATCAAGACATCTTTTTCTTCCCATTTCTATAAATTTAGGGCTGGACGCTTTCTTATCATTTTCACTACAACCTTAGATGACAGTTCCTTCACCACCAATCCTTAGGGTTTGCATCAACTTATTTGGATCCTCCAAACAAGATAGTTTGAGGATTTTAATTTTATGGGACATATAGTTATAAATTGACGGAGAGATTTTGGTGAGAGAGAGAGAGAGAGTGTGTATGTGGAGGAAAATGAACTGGCCGTTAAAGAATGCGAATAGGATTTAGGATACATAATAACTTAGGTTAAAACCAAAGCTCTGATACCATAAAGAAGATTATAGAGCAATATTGAGTGTAAAATATAACTCTTTATGTTTTCTCTTCTCGCCTAACTCATGCACATAGGTGGTTTTTATATATATTGTACTATATATGGTGTCTCATTTTAACTCAATTTCACCGTTTGCTTATACTTCGGGATGAGCTAAATTCTGGATGACGATAAGTGTCGGTTTTGCATCGTTTTGTTTAAAACCGACTTCGTCCGTCTTCAGATAACTCCTTATTTTTTACCCAGCTTTTGTAGTAATTATTTTTTAATGAATAGTTAAGTCAAATATAAATAAAAGGCTAAGTTCAAAATAAATCAAAATCGATAAAACTATAAATGATTTAAATAACGAAAAAAAAGAAAAAATTAAAAAAACTTAAAAATATTTTATATATATTATAAATTTTTAATTAATTCAATTATATTAAACCTTTTTCACTATATATAACTACGCCACTAAATGTGAGTTTTTTTTAATATATTTTGTTGTGCGCGTTCATAAAATTAAAGCATCACCTAATTAAGGTATAGTGTGATAGCATGTTTAAACTAATATTAGTAATTTAAATTACTACTATCTCGTATACATTGAATTGTGCTTTAATTAATATATATGCACATTAACAATGGATTTATGGGACCTACGTACACTTGTTCTTGTTCCGAAAAAACAAACAAACAAAAAGGGGGTGGGGGCGTGGGAGGCGGACAGATAGTGAGAGCATCATCATCCGAACCAGCTATTCAAATTAAATTTGTCAACATGCAACTTCATAACACTTATTATTTATTTTAAATTTATATTATGATAATTTATCTTTTTGAATTTTTTTATCATATCGAACTTTAATAAGTATATATTATATGAATTTAAGTTATATCTTAAATTTTTTTATTTTATTCTTCTATTTTTACTCAAAATTCTCCTAAAATATTATGCATCATCTTCAAAAGCTAGTCAATCTAGATACTTGTCAATTCTACTTGGCCCGCCTTCTGTGAGGGGTGTAAAAGTAATATCAAACATTTGGCTTGAACATGAACTATTCATAATAATAATAATAATAACAATAATAATAATAATAGTAAAAGTAAAATCTTACATTACTTAATTATGACCATCAAACAAAAGACGAACAGCATAAACCCTCCTCCGACCTGAAAAAAAAACAGTTAATTTTAGAAGTTAAGATTTTACTCACTTAAATATGAATTTTTTTCTTAAAAAAGTCTTGGAGAGTGAACAACACAATTATAGTTTTTGAACAAATAATTAGAAAGGCATGGTACGATAGATGCTCTAATGGTATATCTAAATTGAAATTTTTAATACTGTAATTTTAACATTATAATATTTAATATAATTAAAATTTTAATATTTAATATGATATTCAATATTTATAAAAAATATGAAAGTATCAATACCATATCAAATTATATAATTACGTATGAAATTCCTCCAATTTCAAGTGAGATTTTCTCTTATTCCGTTCATTATTTCAAGTATTTAAGCATCATTAGTTCATTGACTTTATGCTTATATTTAGAGGCCCATTTTACTACGATAAAAAAAAGTATATTTGACTTGGAATATTTAATAAAAGAATATGGTATTTGAAGTATATGAGATGAACAGTTGTTTGTTAATTAGATTAGATGCTTGCTTGTACAACTTGAGAAGCATATCTAAATTTCTCCCAATAATTGAAGGAAAATTTAAAATTAATTAGTCACAGAGAAAACACATTTTCAAATGGGTAGCTAAGTGTTGAACCAATGATCACTTAGAAATCAATATGAGTTGCGGTGGAATGATTGGAGTCCCTTCAATTGATTAAAAATTTTCGAATATGAGTCTTGAATATTAAAAAAATTCTATTTAAAGTGTTGCTACCATAATAAACTCTACAATATAATATCGAAATTAATCAAATCTTCAGTATAAATATCAAATACCGAGTTTAAAACTCGAAAACAATCATATTTACTGAAAGAAAGAAGAAAACAATGAGGTAATTGACATTCTCTAATTTGAAGGAAGTTTGGAGCAGCCTTTCATTAAAATATTACCAAGAAGAAGGTTGACAATTTCTATACTACAACCTCCTCCAAAACACATGTACACTTCACCCCTTTTTTGGTTTTAGTTTTCGTATTCAATATTCGCTTTAAAATTTGATTAATTTGAATTGTGATTGAAAATTCTAATATGAGAATAAAATATTTTTTTATGAAAACGATTAATTATAATAATATTGATTTGTATCTGAAAATTTCACTTTGGAAGGATAAATCACCTCTTGTTAAAGATAATTTCATGTTGTAGAAATAGAATTAAAATTTCTGGATTAAAAATAAAAAAGTATTTATTACTTCCTCACAATTTTTTGCTGTGTTTTTTGTAAGGTTTTATTAATGCCATTAATTAGATTTTGGTTCATCTCACGATAAAGTTATTGCTTGGCATTTCATACACACACATGAAAGACTATCTTGGACAATCTTAAAACTAAAATATATGTTGACCTTAACTCATTAAACTACTGTTGCTTTTACAATGGTTGTAGACTTTTATTGGTTGATCATGACAGCTGTAGTTGTTCATGTAGGACAAAGTCATCAAAAAATTTGAGCTGTCAAAGTGTTTGATGTGACAATGATCTATGAACTAGTAATCAATAAAGTGAAATGAAAATTATTAAATTTATTATAATTAATTAAAAGATATAAAATTTAGTTAAAGTTAGTTTAGAAAAATTTTACATTAAGTTTAGATGTCTCTGTATATGTTTAATTTTTTTAAAAAAATTAAAAAGGTTTTTTTATTTATTTTATGTTAATTGAGTTCGATTCTAAGTATTGCATTTTTATATATATTTTTAAAAAAATCAATTATGTTGGTTGGTTTGTAAAAAATAATTTATGTTTCTTTTAGTTTATTGAAACCGATATCATTTTTAAATCTGTATCCATTCACAATTTCATATTTTCAACAAATTAATTTAATATATGTGAGTGCATCGATTTTGCTCATTTATCTCGATGCAGATAAGTATTTAATGTAATTTATAATATTCAAAACCTAAGGTAGATTATGTGATAATTGATCAAAACATAAGGTAGACTAGTAAAAGAAAGTTGTCCAATTGTGAAATTTTATTTTATTTTTGTTCTCAGGTCAAATATTGTTCTTTATCTCAAATCTACACCTATTTATAAAATTATGATGTTTAATTCTTTTTCCAAAAAGGAAAGTTATTTGAACCTACATTGTATTCCATACAGTCTCTTACCTATCTAAAAGAAAAATTAACATTTTATCATTTTTGCTATTTAAACATTTTAGTTGTTTCCTTTACCTCCAGTTGATGATGTATTTATCATTAAAATGAAATAAAGGTATTTGTATGTACTAAGAGAAAAAGCTTTATCATATTAGATATTCTATTAAATTATATTTATTTTATAATTAAATTATATATATACATTAATAAAAGACATATAAAAAATCATATTATAATGCATTGGGGGTCGACTATGTTGGATATAATTTCACGTCCAATACGAACCATCGAATGTGAAAAAAATCCAAACACGTTTGACGAATACTTTTTATTTTATTTTTTTACCGTAGATTTTGATATTCGTATTGGGGTTCAGCCTAAATTCAGATTCATGCATTACTTGATCTATTTTTTCAAGAGAAGCAAGCTTCACAAAAAAATTCATTTCGAGAGATTTGAATCAAATCTTTAATTATCAATAGAAGAATCAACCATCCATTATAACTTTGTTGGCTAAATAATTCTAAAATCGAAAAAAAAAGAGTATTCATATTTTTGTCTAGGTTCATTCCTTCATACCTTGTTAATGAGTATTTTATATGTTGATTATTTTAACATGTTTCTAACATTGACTTTTAGAAAGAATTGATTTGACTATAGAATGACCTTTGAGATTTTCTTAATTAATCTTTCAGCCATTATTATTTCAATTCATATTCAATTATTTCAATAATGAGCAATTATCATATTTTTAAATAGCCATATTGACTTTTATTATAATACTCCTCTTTTATAACTACATTTCTTTAACCATTTTCTTATTTAAAATAAGGGTGTTTTTAACTTATGCCCACCCCTTAAAAATTACTTACTATTAAAAATAAAAATAAAATACATTTTTACTACTTACATAATAGGGAATAATTTTAAAAAAATATAAAAACGTAAAAAAACAAAAAATTGAAAAAATTAATATTAAAATTTTTTTTATTTTTTTTATTTTTTTTATGTTGTTTCTTAAATTGTTTGTGATTTAAAATAAAATAAAATTAAAACATCTTGTATTTTAAAATAACGGAAGTAGCGAGAAATGAATTCATTCACCTATATATCCTAGGCCTCTCCTTTGGAGAAGAGATTTAAGGATATAATTTTTTCCTTCTATATTTTAATATATTCTTCCTTTATATATTCTATTAGTGTGCTGAATTTTTTTTATATTAAATTTTTATTAACTTTTGTGCTTAATTTTATATAGAGATAGGTATGATGCGATATGGTATATTATTAAAAGTTTTGATTCTGATACTTTAGTTTTTGATTTTTAAAAATATAATATTATTATTATATTAAATTAATTTTATATTTTAAGTTTAACTTTGATATATTATGGTACGATGTATTAGTAATTATAATTTGTTCGATTTTAACTTATATATATTTCATATAATAGAAAATTATAATTTCTGCATTTTAAAAAACATCACAATTACACCTTCCAAATGTAAATATATTCAAAAGAAAGTAAAACAATTTCCTTTGTGAATCTTTATACATAAAAAAATTATATGCAATCAAGAAAGAAAGAAATTTCAAAGCCTTAACGCCTAAATAACTAGTTTTGCAATAATATTTTATATATTTGCTAGTATTATACTCGATAATATAAATATATATATATAACTATATAAATCGCATGATATTCGACTTTTTAACACTATTAATTTTTATGTCAAATATCAAAATATTTTAAAAGACATACCAAATATCATATCAAAAATACTATAATACCTAAACTACAGTATTTAAAAATTTTAATTTCAATATGACATTAGATATATACCATATCATGTCCACTCCTAATCCTAAAAAAATTTATTAAATCTTAAAAAATACACTTTTACATGATAAATTTTTTAAAAAAATAGTGTCACTAATATATCTCAAACCATAAAAGAATTCTTTATAAACCTAAATTCTATAACTAAATATTTTTCTTTAAATTTTCGACAAACTCATATGAATGATAGAATACTTAAGTATGGCCAATTGGCTTACCTTCGTAAAGCATAAAGATGAAACTTTTCATAGGGTTCTCCAGAATTAACAATACCAAAGTCGGCAGAAGAAAATAAAAATAAAAGTAAAACTTTTTCCACCAAACTCTTATCCATTTTACATGCAACATTACATAGAAGAACTTTGGCAAGTCTTTTTCCTATTTGGAGCCCACATAGATAAAACATCCAAATATATATGTCATTAAAAAGTAATATGCATAATATATAAATAACTATTTAAATTTAATTCATCTGAGCAAATAAACATCAAAATTTTAGATTATATATTTAGATACTCGAATTCATATCCATCGTATCAATTAAATACTTTAACTTACCAAATGATCATCTAGACATGAAATTTTTCTGGCATGTCAACGCTGGGTGTCTAAAACATAACAAGAACGACTTGGAGTATTTAGTTGCGCTGAGACCAAGTTGAGGTATTTAGATGTGTACTCTCAAAGTTGAAGTGCTTACTTACCAACTCGATCAAGTCAAGTTTAAATGTATGTTTTATGTATTATGTCTAATAAATATTTATATAATCAAGAAATATTTATATGTATTAAATTATTTAAAGATGAGTCTTGAAGTAACTGATAAAATTGTTGTCATGTGACCGTGAAGTCAATGGATTCAAACCGTGGAAAGGAGCTTTAAAGAAATACAAAATAAGACTGCGTATCATTGTGTTTTGATCCTTTTGAGATCTCACAGATAGGTGAAATTATTTTTTTATAAAATTAATAATAATTTACAAGTAACTCTATGATGCAATATAATTAATAACTTAGGTGAAAATAGAAATTGATTTTATTATCAAATTAAATTATAGGTTTAAGTAAATGAGTTGTGTATTTATAATTTAAATTCATAATAAAATAATATATATTCAAATATTCTTAACTTTTTTATATGTTTTCTTATGGTTGTCATTTTATTGTTGTGTTTCTCTCGATGGAAAGCACTATCAAGTGTCACTGTTCTTAAAGCACATGCATTTGATGAGAATTATTTTTTTATTTTTTAAAGAATATTTCGTAGTATTATCTTAAAGATAGTGATTAAAAATATATTTAAATTATTATTTTTTTAATGTTGAATTGAATTTCTATTTAATTTGTTTTTTGAATTTAATTAATTTTCTAATTTCTAATTTTGTTATTTATATGTTAAAATACATTTATTTGAATGTGATGATAATTTTGATAGAAAAATAATTAATAGTTAATTTAATTAATTTTAAGATATTTTAATATATAAGTGATAATAATTCAAATAAAAATATAACCAATAATTATAACATAAAACTTGTAAAAAATAATAATTTAGATATATTTTTATCATTAAATCTAAGATGAGTTGAGATAGGCTGTGAATAATCTATTTTCATTCCTATCATAATATGTAAAAATCATTCACATTAGGTAATATTATTTTTTTTAAAAAAAACGAAAAAGGGCCAAAAGTATAATTTCTAAGGTTTAATTAATTAATTAAAATTTAGAATTTAAAGTTAATTTATAAATTTCAAGCAATTTCATATTAAAAAACAAAAACTCTACAGGTGCCCAACAAAATTTCGTTTCTATTGTTGGATTGAAGAGATAATTTTACTACTAGGTTAATTTCCAATAAATATTTGCTATGTATATTTAATAAATTTTACAATATAAATATATGGTCTATGAGAAAATTATCAAAGTTTTCAAAAATTTGCATTTCATAACTTAAATTTACTTCTGGAGAAGACTATATTGTAATCGTCGCTTTGAATTGTCGAAAATACTTAATTAAACATATTTTTATAATTCACTACGAAAAATATAGATATGATTAAAAGTTTTCGTATCAAAGGTCATAACTTGATGACCTATAAAAAAAATTATTTTATATTTAAATTTTTTTAATTTAAACTCATAAAATAAAATCGTTTTTAATGGAAAGCCTTGTATCACGAGTATATAAGTTGCAACTATTGAACAAACTTTTAAAAACAGTACATTGGATTTGGATATCTATGAAACGAACATTAACTATTGTGGATAACGATCTTTTATTTATTTCAATTCAAAAGGCTCTTAAATTAAAAAAAGAAGTTGAAATCTAATCTAATGATGAAATCACTCAAATCTTAGTCAAAAAATTAGATATAATTTCAATTCAAAAGTATTTTTTTTCTTTTTAAAAATAGAATCTAATTTTATGAATGATATCACTCAAATCTCTAGTAACTTCCATTAATATAGTACTAAAGTCATTTCACTAAATCCAAATACATATAGTGCAAACCATGTGTTTAGTTACCTTCTAAAAAAATATATTTTTGGAAGATTTTATCTTTTATATACTAATAAAAATATTATTCAAAATGACTTAATCAGAAATAAGCTTGTTATAACTGTAATTTACTTTTCAGAAAAACACTTCTAAATATAAAATAATATTTCAATAATATAAAAAAAATATATAATTCAAAATTGTAATTTTGTTTTTGATTTTAAAAAATTTCATATTATAAGTATTTTTTAAATTTAAAGATTAAAAACACCATTAAAATAAAAGAATATATTTTTAAAATCCAAATCTTCTAAAAAAAATAAAAAAAATAAAAAAAATAAAAAAATTAAAAAGCTAAATAGTGTACTATATTGCACCAACAATTATTTTCAAAGTACTCATATTATAATACTCAGTTGTCTTTTTCTTGAAAACATTCTACGGTTTATTTTATTTATTTATTTATTTATTTTTATTTTTTCTTGTCCACGAGTTTGAGGATGTTGACTAGGTACCATGAATGCCGTGTGATGTCGGCAACCGCCTGTGAGATGTAAAATTTTGTGTTACACATACGCTTTGGTGTCTCACCACCTGTGTCACCAATAAAGATCGCGATAGCGATAAATATTTTTTCACTTGAGTATATATTAGAGTATTTTATTTTAAATGTGTTTTAATAGATGAGTAGAAAATTTTGAAAACTTAAAAAATAAAAAAACTAAAAAAAATAAAAAAAATAAAAAATTTTTTTATTTTTTTTATTTTTTTTATTTTTTTTATTTTTTTTATTTTTTTTATTTTTTTTGAAGTATTATAAAAAGTTAAATAGTGCGCTTGATTGAAAGTTGAATTATTTGAAATATTAAAAAAAACAAAAAACCAACTTCAACTTCAACTTTAAATATTTAAAATTTTTAAAGTTAAATTTATTTTGGTTTTTTTTGTTTTTTAATTTTAAAAAAACAAAAACACCTGTCAGTTGTCACGTATGACCTGCTGTCATTTTAATATAGCCGCCCTCAACTGGCCTCCATCTTTCCTCCCTTTCTCTAGAGAAAAGCAGGAAAAAAATTCTGTGTCTTTTAAAAATTTAAAAATAAAAATGGTGCATACGTGGATGTTCCAGCTCATTGACACGTGTAAGGCATATGGCTTCAGCAAACCTCAAACAAGAGATTTGGATAAGAAGATCTTGCCACGTCATTCTTTTTTTTTCTTTTTGGTGGTGGTGATTGTTTCAGGTGGTAAAAGGAACATGTGTAATCCGTGTGGACCATATAACTAAATGATGTTTTTTTTAATTAAAAATAATAGTATTTAAATATTTAATGTGGATAAGATTTTGACTAAGTTCACATATTTTATTTTATTACTACTCCAACATTTTAATTTGTTTGTAAGAAATTTTTAAAAAGAATTGAATTGACTTTTCTGCATTTCTAAAACGTATATAAAATAATTTATATGGTTAATTCATCTTTTATGTAGATTATTTAAATATTATAATTTTTTTGATAGATGTTTTGTAAGATGGTTATATATATATGTTTATAATGAGCTTATAATGTAGTTTTTACGAGATTAATGACTCAAATAACAAGTTTAAAAGTATAATTTTCAAATTATGTAATAAAAATAATTTATTTTAATGATGTTGGTGAGTTTATATCTTGTGACCTTTAATGATTATTGTATGTCTTATTGAGATAATTGTTGAACATCCGATTAATCATGTTCACATTTAAAATGATCTACCAGAATCATTGATTAAATGTCTCTAATTGATAGCTAGATTATTGCTATAGACATGTTATTTTGTATGCAGTAGCACTTGTGCATATAAGGCCACCCAATTATCATGATTTTTTCCATTACAAATTGGATTTTTTATCGAATCCAAAAAATTCATCTTAGAATTTTAGATGTGCGGTATATGTTCCAATTGCTCCACGACAATGCACAAAGATGAGTCTCCAAAGAATTGAGAATATATGTTAGCTATGAATCTTTTTTCGTTATAACATATTTGGAACCTATGATTGAAGATATATTTATGATATGATTTGCTGATTGTCATTTTGATGAATCAAAAGATACCCAAATATTAGGGAGAACATAAGCAATTAAAAAAAGGAGATAAATTGGAATGCATTATCACCATCTTATTTAGATTCTTGAATAAATTATGTGGACAAGAGGTCTCGAATAAATTAATATGAACAAGAGGTCCAAAAGATGATTTACTAACCTTTCAAGATGAGGATTGAAATCATAACTGTCGATGAATATAGACCAGATAAATGATTGGCCAAAATGGAAGGACACAATCCAAGTAGAACTGATTTCACTTGAAAAACGTGAAGTTTTTGAAATAATAGTCCGAACACCTGAAGATGTTAAGTTAATAGAGTACAACAGGTTTTATGTGAAAACAAGAATGAAAGAGGTGAAATTGTAGATATAACGCATGACTTGTGGCATAAAGATTTTTGCAAAGATCTTACTACATTTATGTGGAGGGATTTTTCTCCTGGGTGGTGGAAGTTAATTACCTTCGTATATGTTAAATCTTGCGGTTCATATAAAACTTGAAATTTGGCCTAAATGATGTTGTCACAACCCATTTATATGGCTAGATTTAAACATTTTTATGAAAATCCTTAAAGCATTTAAAGTGCTTGAAGCATACAAAGAGTTCGCAAGAAACTTGTTAAATAAAGCTCGTGAATCCTTATATGGATTGAAACAATCATGGTGAATGTGGTAGAATTGCCTTAGCAAATATTTGCTAAAGGAAGGGCAATACAGAAATAACTCTACGGTAAGTTCTTGTATTTTTATAAAAAGGTTTGGATCTGAATTTATTATAATGGTTGTGTATGTTGATGACTTAAATACCTGCATTCTAAAAGTGCTTTCAAAATTTATTAAGTGTTTGGAAAAAGAATTTGAAATTAAAGATTTTGGTAAGACAAAATTTTATTTTGGCCTACAAATTGTGCATTTGACAAAAATGGAATATTTGTTCATCAATCAACATAAATATGGAAAAAGTTTTAAAGTGATTTTATATAGATAAATCTTATCCATTGAGTAACTCGATGGTTGTGAGACCAATTGACGCAAATAAAGATCCATTTTGACTCAAAAATGATGAAGAGTTGCTTATGATGAAACTTCATATCTTTTACTGCAATCACACATTAATGTATCTTGTCAATCATACCCGACTGCATAGTTGTTTTGCAAGTTAATTTTATCTTAAAGATTTAGCTCCTCCCAACAAGAAGACATTGGAATAGATATTAAACATATATAATATATCCTGGGAGAACCTTGAGATGGAATTATTTTATTCTAATGAATCCAAGAAAATGATTGCTTATGTATCTAGAGATTTGTCCTGATCCACGAAATTCAATCTCGTGACGGCCGATTTATTTACATATGGAGCAAAATTTATTTTAGCATTAAATGACGCAAAAATAGCTGCCTCTTTTTCAAGTCATGCAGAAATAATAGCCATATATGAAGCAAATCGTGAGTGTGTCCGATTGAGCTCAATGACTCAATATATTCAGAAATGTGATTTTCTTTAAAAAGGATATTCCAACTACACTGTATCAAGACAATGTTGCATGTATGCACAGCTAAAGGGAGTGACACATTAAAGGAAATAAAATAAAACATGTTTCACTAAAATTCTCTTCATGCATTATCTTGAAAAGAAATGTGAAATAGATATTCAACAAATTGGCTATTGATCATTTTACAGATCTGTTCACTAAAGCATTATCAACCTCAATATTTGAGAAATTGGTATACAAGATTAGGGATGCATTGTCTCTCGAGTTACTAAATGAGGTATGTACCAGTAAAATACGTGTTGCACTCTTTTCTTTAGCGGGTTTTGACTCAATGAAATTTCTGCAAGATTTTTTAACAAGGCAACAAATAACGCGTATTACTCCCTCCTCACCTAATTTATGTGACACATTTTCCTTTTTAGTCTATTCCAAAAAGAATGAAACATTTTTATATTTAATAATAATTTAACTTCAAAACACTCATTTCACCTTAAGGAAATGATTACAACCACAAACATCCGTGACTTATTTTAGATCACAAGTTTCAGAATACATATAAATTGGGATAAAGGAAGTACAAGATTTGTGTACTCTTCTTTCTTCACCAGGATTTTCCACCAAATTTTTTGTAGTAAGATTTTAACGAGACATATTATCTATCAATGGACATCCAAGGGAGGAGTAATGTAATATTACTATTTACTTAATTGTGAATGTCCTAACTTTTATGTAATTTCCACCATTGTGTTTAGTGGGGTTTGTCTACACTCTACTACCTCCTCCTCCTCGTTGATCTTCCACACATCTCTACAATTTTTCCACATTCTCAAGAATTAGTATCATGCTTTATGACACCTTTGATGTTCCTCAATGTAACTCTATAAATAGAGGCTTGAGAATTCATGTTGTACACCGAAAAGAGACAAGAAAGTTATGTTATATTTTTTCTCAAGAAAGTTATGTTATATTTTTTCTCTTGCTCTTACATTGTTATTCTGAGCTTTATTTTACAAAGGTATAGAATAATTTCCCTATGCTAAAACTTCTGCTCTTTTTTTTTTTTGGTTATGTCTATGACCTGAACATAACCAATGCTGTTCTTTATTACAGGCTCTAGTCACAGTAAGGAGCAATGTTGTGGTACAGCTTCTTTGAGCTGAAGTTCAGCTAGAAGTGCTACCATCTCCCATTTTGTGTGAAGATTTGGCTAGCCCACTGCAACAGAAATGTCCGAAATTCAGGAGGTAATGAGCAGTGTGGAAGCCGCAGCTAATAATATATCTTTACGCTCACCAACTAGGCTACCGCGGATACTCAGTCCTGTCAAGCTATCAGTTCTTGTTTGATCCAAAAGTAACAATAATCACTCTTGCTGGATGAGGAGACCATTAGGTTGAGAGGTAGTATTGCTATGATTCACCTTTCTCAATCTCCAAAATTTTCACCTGAAAGTAGTCAGAGATCAGCAGCTGCGCAGGAAAGAGAATTTTCATGGGGCCTTATCGTGAAGTGTACACTCTTTCTTGTTTTCGCAAAAGGACCATAAGATTCTCGATGACTCGGTGGTTCATCTATTGATCATGTCCCCAGATAACTTTCCTTTGGTGACACTGACTTGCCACCACTGACCCTGTAAAACAGGTAAATGAGCAACTTCAGTATCTAGTAGAATCCTAAAAACACCACATTTCATTGAATAGTAATTAGTTTCCTAACACTTCTACTTTTAAAAAGGTCATATGATAAATGGATATAACTAAATGTAAAGTTCATGCAAGTAAAGGAAACAACTAGGTTCTACATCTCAATCCTCGACATTGAGAGGCTTTAAAACTAGAGATGTTCTTGAACTTAAGTTATTAATAGTAATACAAATGGAAATATTTATAATCAAGTGGAATAGCCTTGTTTAGACAAAAGTTATATAAAGTGGAATATGTTGGTTAGTCTACTGTGCTTCCGAGTTCCAAACCAAGATGAACTCCAAATCTATAGCTTTCTTACGAAAATTCAGCTACAATGATCTTTTTGTAGCCATAATTCTTTCATATTTAGTTTTAGAAAAATTTGTACAATAAAAATCAAAAGAAGAGAAAGCTCGTAGTGAATCACCTTATAAATTCAAATCCAAATACTCTCGCATCATTTTTATCTTCATAAGTTCACATATTTGCTTTGATCAAAAGTTATGGCCCAAATCACCTGCGATGCAGCACAGCAGGGTCATCATCCCAATTGAATATCTCTTCCATTGACTACTAAAGAGGTATTGCAAATACTTCTGGGCACAATGCAATAGAGAAGAATAGATGTTGCCTTTGTCAAGAATATGTCAATCTACTTATTTAAAAAAAAACAAAGAAGATATATATCTACATGTGATCTCCTACACAGTTTTCATGAGAAAGTTATGAGATTTGACTTAACCAACAAAAGGCAGCCTTGAGAATGAAGAGTGTGTTTGACTTTAAAAAGTTGTGTAAATTGGAACACGCAGATAAGTGGAGAAATAAAGTATTGGCTAAAACCTAACAACAGCAGCATCTTGAGGATGAAAGTGTGTCTCCACTTTACAAAGTTGTGCATTTGAAATTGCGGTCAAAGGGGGAAACTAATTGTCAGTTTTGGCTCGTCTAACTCCCTAGAATGGTAGAACCTCAGAAGGTAAATGCTTCAACTTTATCAGGCCATATAATGCAGGAGTCTTACACATTGGACCTACCAGTTCATTTCTTATGCACTAACACAACAACAATAGAAATAACTGATGCTTCCTTTTCAAACCTTATCTACCTTAGGTAAGGAAACATTAAGTTTTTTGATAAGCAAAATACTAATGCTAAGAACAACCAAGTACTAAGTGCTGGTTCTTGAGTCCCTTATAAGTAAAAAGAGGGTGAATCCTCTGTATACAAAAATCCACTCTTTAAATGAGCTAAGATATTGGAAAAGAAAACAAAAAGGGTGTCAGTCCACTAGCTAAATTTAGAACTCTCTGAAAGAAGAAAAAGAAGTAGAGGAATAGCATCTTATGAGAAAAGATAAGTCACCATCGGATATCATTGCTTTTGGCAAAAGAAATGATAGTCAGCAAGTGCATTCTTACCCTGGCTGGATGTCATTAAGAATCTAACCTGGCGGTGTGTTAGGAAGATGTAGCTGATGGCCTTTGCTCATCAAAATCATGGGAAAGGGGTTGCCCAGAGTCCATTTTGTTTACATAGTTCGTGATCACATCAAATGCTCGGAGGGGAAGTGGATTTTCACCATCTTGTTGTTGTAAAGACATTATGTTGAGATAACAGGTAATAAACTTCTCTGTGATATAATGCCTCTGATTTCTTATACATGTTGAGCTCTAAAAGAAGCAGAATTTTTTAACAACTTTTTCCCTCCTCTTTCGAATCCCAAGCACTTGGTTCAGGAGGAAGGGATCTTTAAATCAAAAGCAGTTAAATTCTCTACCAAAATTCTCCACATGAACATGATCCATTAGTAAAATGATGAAAACGATTAACGTCTCTGACAATTATGTCCCTCCCTGTTACTTTGAAGGCAAACTTCATAAAAGAATGACAGTCCCCACAGATCCTGAGGTTCTTCATAATTCTTATAGGAGCACTTGAGGGCAAACACATGAACCCAAATGTAAAAGCAAGCTTCTCACTATGATGCCTCAGAAGCTCATGTTTTCTGCTCACTTCCACATCATGCAGGTCATGTTCCGTCAAACCTTTGTAACCTAACTTCTCCATACCTACCAACAACTCATCCAATCTTGAATAAACCTCTGCAATGCTTGGATGATTTCTCTCTCCGACCATGAATGTGTGAACCTTGTCTTTTATCTGTATCCAACTTTGCCTCTTTCTTTCTTTTTTGCTTCGCTGTCTTTAAGTAGTTTTCTTGTAGATGCAACATCGCCTCCACCTTCTCTTGGAAGCATATATGTTCGAAAGCAAGACATGGTTCTTAGCATTATTAGGTTCGAGCTCAAACAGATGTTTAGCAGCAATTTCAGCCACCTCAACATTTCCATGGACCCTGCAAGAGGCCAAGACAGAACCCCACATGGAAGGAGTTGCAGCAAAGGGCATATTTTCTATTAAATCCTTAGCTTCTTCAACCAGGCCTTTTCTACCAAGAATGTCAATCATACATGAATAATGATATGCATTTGGAGATAAGTTGTGTTCTTTCTTCATCTTGTCAAAATATATCCGCCTTTTGTCGACAAGACCCATATGAGCACAAGCAGATAGCACAGAGAGATATAAGTCAACTCATTCGGGTAAAATCCCGCTAACTGCATTTTTCAAACAATGTCATAGCTTCTAAAGGGCGTGCATTTCTGGCCAAGCCAGAAATCATTGGAATCTCCATATTACTTCATTCTTCACCTCAGCATTGAAAAACAATATAGGCTTTCGTCAATACTTCCACATCTTGCATATAAGTCTACAAGAGAGGAAGCCACATAAACATTGGCACCAAAGCCAGTTTTCCATAGCATGCACTTGGTTCCCTTCTAACAAAGCAGCCAACACAGCACAAGGCAGATATAATAGAAGAAAGAGTAAACTGGTTAGGCTCTATCCCAGATTTTTGTAGCCTGTGAAAAACATTACAGCCTCCCCATATAGCTCATTTTGACATACCCAGCAACCATTGAACTCCAAGTAACATCATTCTCAGGCATGGAATCAAACCTGAAAAGCATCCTTCATCAACCCGCATTTAGCATAAACATCAAGCAAAGCAGTTGACACAAAAACTTGATTCCAATGATACCTTAAGGGCAAAGCATGCAATTGTTTGCTTTCTAAAACAGCAAACTTGGCACAAGCACAAAGAACACCTGAAACTGTGAACCTACTAAATTGGGTCCCTTCCCTTTGCATTTGAACGAAAGACGGAGAGCTTCTTCTTCATCTTTGTTCTGGATATATTGAACCCATCAGGGTGTTCCAGGAAACATGGGTTCTTTGAGGCATTTCACTGAACACCTTGCGAGCCAAATCAACAAAGCCGCATTTAGGAGTACATGTTGATGAGCATGTTTGTTGTCAATGAGTCAGCCTATCCAGATTTTATAACTGGGTATGCACAGATTTTCCATTCATTGCAGCCCTTTTGCATTCTTGTACTAGGCTGTGCAAGTGCGGTAGAATATTTGAACCATTGCATTCCCACAAACGCTGTCTTCTTCTTCCTCGGCTGTTTCGAAGTGGAGATCCGCGACGGAGAATAATTTCCGGCGAGCATTATACGGATTGAATAACTTGCATCTTCGTAAGGCTTTCATTTCATGCCTTTACTCACACTGCTCAAAGCACCTGAGTTCCAAGGTTCAATGGAGAAAATACTCTACTTATTAGCGAGGCTTTAACTAAACCCAAATGAGTATAGCACTTTTTTTCATTTATAATTTTAGAATAGTTCATTTACTTATTAATTAATATATTTTTTTATTCTTTATTTGTAATTTTAAAATGCGGTCGATCACACATAATTTATAAGTAATTTATTAAATTGAATATAGCACAAAGTCATACCGATATACATAACTTTTGCATTGTTACGCTCTTTAACGAATTCTAATGATAGATTTGTATAAAAGGGATACGATTGTTTTGCTATTTACATATTATCCTTTGTGAAAAATATTCTTAAGTTGAACGACAAAATAGCCACAAGAGGAACCTAAAACCATTAAACTATGAATTGAGAAAGACGCATTTTTTTTTAGGTCAAGTAATTAAGATGATTTCAATTAATTTATTGGACTTATGGTATAAAAATAAAGATGTGTAATTATTTGTAACTTATCATGGAAGTCATGATAGACTGACTTCATGTTATATTCAACATAACTATTCTATTGAATTCATTTCCTACTAATCATATCGATCATCATGATTTGCTATTTCACATGTAGGGGCGGAGCACTCACGTTAAGGGTGGTCATTCAAACACTTCGTTGGAAATTTATATTAGATATGTGGATTAAACATCATACTTTGTGAGTATATATTTTAAATTGAACACCCTTGTAAAAGCCGAATGATTTGGCTCACTATTGCCGACAGTTTCTTTTTTTTTCTTCAAATGAATCTTTAAATATTATTAAAGAGGCCAATAATTTCATTTAAGTCTCTTTAAAATTTGAATACCAATGTCATTTAAATATTTGCTATTTTATTTTTTAAAATAATACATATAAGGAAATTAACAATTTAAACAAAATTAATTTGAATTGCTTTGTAGTTACAACAAGAAAGTTTATTTAAAACTTTCTATATGCCGACGTCGCAAAGTCGATTTCGTAGTTTATTCTTCTCTGTTTTTCTTTTATTCTTTTGTTATTTTTCAATATTTTTCCCATTGTTGGTGCTAGCCATTTTTATTAACTTTGAATGTTTTTCTTTTCAAATAAAATTTTTAGTCAAAATTTAAAGTATATTTCAAAATTTAGCATTTGGATAATGCTTCAAGAAAAGTTATAAATTGAAATGGTAAAGCTAAATAATATATGCATAGTTTGATTAAACTTTTTATGCATCCACTTACATAGCAATTATTTACTTTATAAATTTGAACATTCTTAGCCGAATTGCCACGCCAATGCTCACGCATGGTACCTCATCTAAACTTATGTCCTTTGACCTTTCACATATGGTACTTTAAGATAAACTTATGTCATTTTTTTCCTTTATGTTTATCCTTTTATTTTTTATTTCATTTTATTTCTCCTGAGCATCTCTGCTTATTTATTTGTTTCATTTCACCTATGGAACTACAAATAAAAATATAGTTTAGAATATTGAGATTGATATAATTCTCATGCTATACTAACGTATATATATCTTATTGAATTACCTACCAACCACATCGATTATCATGATTTCCAACTTTTTCTCTCGTGATACTTTATTTAAACTTATATTTTTTATTTTTTTTATTTTTTTTATTTTTTTTATTTTTTTTATTTTTTTTATTTTTTTTAACATTTTTAATTTTCTCTTTTTTTTTTTTTTTTATTTAAAGTTGCAAAAGAAAGGAAAATACATTTTAAAATTTTATTATTCAAGTCATGACAGATCAATATAATTTCATGCTATCAATCAAGTTGTCTTGTTGGATAGTCACAATAATATCGAATCATCACAAATTCTCTATTGACTTAAACCGGGAATTGAGTTCGAAGCTTATTTCTAATTCTATTGCAAGGGTACATGTCATTTGCCATGGTCGAACCTAAAGTTACATATTTTTATAAAACAATTTCTTTGAATCCCAAATATAAAAGGAAAAATTACATAAAAATAACAACATAAGACATTGACTTATAATATACAATTGATAGATTTTTATTTATCAATTACTATAGATTATTTACAAAAACTATCAAATTTTATATTTAAATATAATATAATATGATTTTTTAATAAATGTTGTTAAATTCATTAGTGGTTAAACTTCATATTTTTTTTATTTTTTTTATTTTTTTTATTTTTTTTATTTTTTTTATCATATTTATCAAAATATATTTTTCTTCTTCGCATTATCTAGTTTCCTTAATAATGTAACTACCTCCTTCTTCTAACTCCTTCTTCCCTAAAGCTCAATACTCTAAATCTCTACTAATTTTTAAACTTTCTAATACTCTAAATAGTCAACTTTTAAACACTTATGTTATAACATTAAAAATTATCATATTATAAACTAAACATATATCACTTAAAATATGATATATCTAATTAGTCTAAGCGGTGTGTGTGTTTATCTGAAATTTGTATAGAAACTAGTATATCTTCATTTCTCTGTTTTTTTTATATATTAGTATGTAAGAAATTATACTTTATTTATAGTGTATGATTGGGTATAAAATATGGTAATACGAATTGGGGTTACTTAATTTGTTTATACCAGACTATATTCAAAATGATTTAGTATCGATTGTGTTAAAGAAAAAGAAAAAATGTGTATAGAAAAAATACGGAAAAGGCAAAATCTACAAGAAATTTATGGAATAGAGAAAGACCAAAACGTGGAGAAATTTATTAAATGAATATTAAGAATGATTTGAATTATTTGAGAAGAAAAAAAGGTTTTGTATTGATATCAATGTATGAAATTAGATATTTAATTATTTTATTATAAAAATACCACAAATCAAGGAAGACACGATAATTAGTTAGACTACCTAATTTATGAGAGACAATACTCTTATCAAATCTAGCATATTTGTAAATATCTTTTTTATTTTAAAAAGTAGAAAATAATATATTTTATAATTATTGCTCTAAATATGTATAGTTTTTTTATTTTTCAATACAAAATTAATTTGGCCCATTAAATTGTAACTTATGAGAACTAGTTTAGAAGTCCAGTTACAAGTCGGTATTGGAAGTCAAGTTAAATGGGCCATGAAATACCTCTATGAGCTGCTAGAGAAATATAAGCAGTTTTTGCCCATCAACATTTTACATTTTTCATGGTCTTATTGATCTGTATATCATAATTCCCTAACTTATTCATTTTCATTTGATTGGGCCAATTTTCATGAAGCTTCATCAACAAATGGCCCAATAACAGCCCATAAGATTGTTCAAATAATTTCGAATGTGTATACTTTAATTGGCTAACCAATAATAACATATCCAGTATAATTCCACAAGCAAGGCTCAAAAGAAAAGGGTGTGTACAGATCTAACCTTTATCTTTGTGGCATAGTTGTTCCCTTCCGATAGACCAGCCTAAAAGAAAACTTTTCAAAATAGGATTACAAGAAAAATAGACCGCAAATAGCAAGATACAAAATAAATGAAGCAACGGATATAAATACACATTGAATAACAAAAAACAATGTGACTACTAACTAATACTACTATAAAAAGGAAGAGGAGATGAGGCTATATATCTCCCCTTCACTCCCACGTAAAATGCGATAACATTCGATTACATACTAACCTTCTATACTAATCTTCAACCTCTATATCTTTCCATCTAGGGTTATGTCCATAATGAGTTGAAGTTGTATCATGCGCTGTTTATCTCCCCCGCCCCTTCCCAATTCTTCATGGATCCGGTCAACCTCTCATAACTCCTATTGCAACCAACCTCCCACTTCCCCATCGATTCATCCACGCACCTGATCTTCACATGCCAGAACCATCGCAACCTCGATTCCCTCATCTTGTCCACCACGAAGATCACTCTCACCTTATTCCATATGACTTCATTCCTAATCATATCTCTTCTAGTATGTCATACATCATTTGTTTGAGCATCCTCATCTCCGCTACGTTCATCTTCCTCGAACGGGCGTTCTTGACTAACCAACATTCTTCCACACACAACAACGTTGGTCTAACCACCACTGTATAGTAACTTACCATTAAACCTTGACAACACATTTTTATCACATAATACCCCAAACGCGAGCCTCCATTTCATTTGGCCCAACTCCAATACGATAAGTCTATATTTAACCCATATAAATCTTTTGTGTTCCTAATTTGCCAAACTGTTGCTTCATGATCTTATTGAGTAATAAAATTTCTGAGCGTTAAAGAAAGCAATGAAAGTTTGGGGAAGGACTAAAAGTACATCAATATAGCTAATATAGAGTACTATTAATACTTCATATAAACAATTGGGATGACTAAGTCTACCTAAAAATAAGAGACAATATTGGACTTCTGCTCAACTTCTTTATATGGATTTGAAATAAGAATTCTTTGTTGTTTAGACCATCATATTAATTTGTCACTTTTAATCTAAAATATCAATGTGAAAGGAAAAATAACAGGGATAATATGCAACCTAGCAATGCACTAGCGGATTATGATCGGTACTTTAACCCATTTCAGGCTAAATAATTTTTGACCGGATATATGCAATCTATTTTGACCTATCTAAATTCAATCAAATCCGTTTATTTAATATGTTCTATCCATCCTACCACAATCTTCACCAGTAACAAAAGAAGACACAACACATAAGAAATTTGTCTTATCAATACAATCCCACAAATGCACTTAATAGTGATAGGTGGTGTACTTTGCTTCATTAATTTTATCCAAATATCAATGTGTGTATGTGTGTGAGAGAGAGAGAGAGGTGTTCCATTGAACATCCATCACTAGTGTTGCTTTCATAAGCAAAAACTCTTCCACATGAACATGGAAATCTTGACAAGCTACATTTGCTATTACCACATATGATCTGAGGTGATAAAATTAGCTTATAAAATTATAATTTGTTTAATTTATTTAATTTTGAATTGATTATTGACTCGTTCATTTATTACCTCAGTTCATTAAAGTTTGAGTTGATAGCTAGCCCAAATTGGATAATGAGAAATCCTATCAAATAATTTTCAAAAAGTTTTTTTAATTTTTTTTTATATGTTATACATAATTATAATAACGAAAAATATTAATTTTATAAGGTATCAAAAGATTGTAAAAGCATAAATAAAGCAATTAAAACTTAGTAAGAATTAGGCGGGTTGAGTTATAACCTACATTTAAGTCTATTCTAACCCAACTCATTTCAGTCCAATAACTTTTGAACGGGTCAATAACCCACCCACTTATTAACTCAATCCATCTTAACTAGCTTCCAAATTCAAATTTCAAAATTAAAATTTTCAACTTTTAAATAATCACATCATTATTTCCTTTTTTAATTTTTTAATTAAATTTAAAAAAACTAGTTATATTATTATTTTAATTAATATATAATAAGTAAAAATGTCATAATATATGTATTCTAATATGATCTGATCAATTGATCTAACTTATTGATGACTAAATCATACCCTACTTGCAGGTTGCAACTCTAACATATGAAAGTTGCATTTCAACTAGTTCAAACTAAAAAGGAACCAATTAGCTATCTTTCTTCTTGTGTAAAGTTGTTTTCTCTAACACAAAAAACCCTACCATGATTCTAGTTCCAATATACAGCAATCAATTGACTTTGAAGAATTAATAAAAAGAAGAAAAAGATTTTAAAAAAAAGAAGTCCATTAGCTCAAAAGGATAAATAAAAGAAGTCATGGGACCATAAAAAAGTTGGCGAGGACAATTCGTAGATAAAATTGGCCCTCCATTGTGTATTACCATCCAATTCTATCACAAATAGTCCCAACTCAATCACAAAAATCATTACCCAGTACTTACACAAATACACATACAAGATGCAACAAGTATATATATATATATATCATTATAGCATATCTTTGACTAAGAATATTAAAAGGAAAGTGATGGAAAAACTTTGATTTTCCACTCATGAAAACATTACTCAAACAGCACATTAAAGCATTCTTTCTGGTGGATATATATATAAGCAGCCACCAATCCATAAGTCAGAGTATACACATAAAGTTGTTTCATAGAGACAAATTACATGTAGTTCTTGATTTAGTAATGGATGGATGGAGAGTCATGACACCACTAAGGTTTGGTCATTGTCTCCCACATCCTACTTTAACCTATACAAAAATAAAAATGAGAAAAACAAGCAATCTTTCTTTTTTACAAGTTACCCAGCATGGTCTATTGGAAAATAACGATTACTGGTCATTTTTTCGACCATATATTTTTAAAAAAACTAATGTTATGAATTTTCAAATTTTATAAATGAAACTCCATAACATTTAATCACCTGACATTCTCTACCACAAAATAGCATCCATCGACGACGTCTGTTCGGTCGTTGTCTTGAAAATAACTAATGAAATAGAGTTTTACATTATATAAGGGAATGCTTCATGACAATATCATGAAGCCTTATGCAATTTAATACATCATAAAAATGATTACTTAGAAAAGTTACTATTTGTGTTACCCTACATTGTCTTGCCATGGTTTGTGAAATTTCCATTCACTTTTTGGGCTCCATTTAGATAAGCTCTAAACTGACACTAAAAATTTCCAAAAAAAAAAGAAAGAAGTTGGACAAGAATGTTTTGCTGTCCAAAAACTTTTTAAAAATTACTTATGAGTATATTTGAACCAATTAAAATAGTTTTTTGATTTTCATAAAATCCCGAAGTATGTCCAGACATAGGGAACTATTAGAAGCCAAAATTTCAGAATTTCTAAGCGTGCCAAGACACCAACAACTAATATGAGTCATAACTCTGAATTTTCAAGATGCGAAGCCATCGTGGAATCATCAAGAGAGAAACCATCCTTGATCATCTCGAGCTAAGGACAAAGAATTGCATTACTAAATCTCAAAATGAGTAAAAACGCCAATTGAAGCACTCAAAGCGACAATATAGACACATCTCGTAGCATCTTAATTTTGCACTATACAAAAACTTCCGTTGACCCAAAAAGGCAATACGAGCACAACTAATATAGTTTAAATCTCCTTGATTATGGTTAGAAGGCTTTGAGTTCATGAAAATCTTTTTTCGTGATATTTTTCCCGATATATCTAAATCTCATTTTAAAGGCGATTGGATCTATTATGTACCTAAGGATGAGTAGGAGACGTCCTATTGACAAAGTAACCTGACTCGGTTGAGCTAAGCTTAGAATAAAAAAAAAGTCTAAAATTTGAATTACTAATATTGATTGGCCTCGACTTAGTGAAGTAGGACAACCACAACCCTTGAATGAATTGCACAAAAATGGCCGAAACAAGCATCATATGGGCAAAAACCTACAATCTAAATGTTCAAGGAAAAATAAATTGCATAAGAATCTTACCAGATGATTCAAAAGCTAAGGCACAAGAGCTAAAAATCTATGGACAATATTACGGGATACTTCAAAACACCAAGATTTCTTTATTAACAAGGGCATTAAAAGGCCAAAAATATAATGACATGCGTAGATAGGATCAACAAAAACAAGCATCTTGGCTAACTCGAAATCTCGAGAAAGATCCTAGACCTTTAAAGGATAAAGAAGAAGGCTCTACTCCATCAAAGAACATCAAAGGCCAAAGGAAGAGTCGATCCGAAAGGTGACGCAAAAGGACTTTTAAGGCTCTCTTCCTCTTCCTCTTCTTCATCATCCTCTATCTTCCTTGAGATCATCATTTAAGAGGTTCATCGAAGGAAGAAGCTAGATCCTCCATCCTAGTTCCGTGGAGACCACTTCGTTTTCTACCAGAGAGCGAACTCGATAATCTACTCATCATCATCAACGGATCTATCCTTAATCCGCAGCCTTTAATCGGGCCCCGGAGTGAATCAACCTTAACCTTTTTGCTGAGGTGATGCATCAACTTCCACCTTATCCATAAGAATGGACTCCCTTTTAGTGTTAGCAAGGTTGATGGAGTTGTTGTTGTACCGTTTCTCGAAAGTGGAACTCAATCCGCCCTCTAACTGCAATCTTGGTATCTCAGGATTCAAGTATCTCATTCTTAAGTCAAAGGTCCTCCTCGAGAAAATATTCTCTTCGTGCAGCACTTTCAATTGCCTCCAAATATGTAGCCTTCTCCCTCCTAAGGTCCGCAACCTCTTAGCTCGGGATCGATGGCCTTGTTGCTAAAAATAAGTCTATCTTCTTTTACTTGGGCCAACTTGATCTTTATAGCCGGGCCTGTGAAAGCTTCAACTCTACGCCTTCCAACTTAATAGATTTGAATTTTCATTTAGCCGTTTTTCGCATCATCTCTTCACACTGATAACTAATTTCTTTTTGCTCAAGCATCGCTATAGCACCTCGAGACCAACACATTGCCTTAAAGTTTAATAGGGAAAACGCCTGAAGTCGAAACATGCCCTTCAACAATCGTGCTTGGTTCAAGACTCATTTTAAGAACTCGATGCATACAAAAGCTTGCGCCTCCCGTGGAGAAACCTGACCCCATGTGATCGGGCCTCAAAATATTGTTAATATAAGATAAGGACTCTCGATATCGATAAAGCTTAATGTTGAATATAATTACTATGATTCTTGGCTTTCCATCCTTTGAAGACAGAGATGGATTTCCACATCTTCTAGGGAATCGATTTATTCAATATTCCTAAACCCACTCCCCAATTAGGTCTCCACTGGGCTGAGTCCAATGGGCTGTAGTAAAACCTATAATCAAAGTCGAAAGAATAAGAAGAAGAAGGTAAAAAGAATCTCTCTCTTCACAGGAGAACAATCATGGTAAGATTTATGATTTCGAGATCGTAATGTCCGTAATGATGTCTTGCGCAACCACCACAATGAAACTTTAAATGTAGAATCGATCATAATCGTCATAGAGGTTGACACCATAGATTTCTTTCCTGGTGAGTCAGGTTTAGAATCTCTCGTAAAGAAACATGAAGAGTAGAGAAGAATCGAGATGGATAAGAGTAAAGAGTTAATACTTCATTCGCCAAATATTGAGGCACGCCATGGTTCTCCAAACGGGAGGGACCAACTCGAGCCAATCCAAATCTCGGTAAGTTTGAAAAAGTTGGAGATGGTCGATGATCGAACTCTAGCATGAAAGAAGTATATACGTAAGAGTAGTCCGATTTGTGAAAGTTCACGCTCGCAGGATCTCGCAAATAAAATGCAAACTTTTCTAGTGCCACCTATAGCCTGGCCACTTCTGTGAGGTGAGATTTGACGATGGGAGAAACGTAATCATTGGCCATATGTCCCAATCACCAATTTGGTTAATAGCCACTCGAGCTTTGAAATCATTTTGAAAGTTTCTAGAACTTAGGAGCTATCATGTCTACGGTGAGTGAGAGGAGTAATTTGCATTTTTTGTCTTTCTTTACCTTCCCCAACCCCACCCCCTCCCCCTCCCCTGACAAAGAAGGAAAACGGACCGACTAACACTTTTTGTAGAAGATATGGTCGGATAATATATGAAGAATGAATGAAGATTTAAAGATGTTATAAAGAAGTTATGAAGATTTGAAGATGATTCTTTGAAATTTTGATTAGCATAAAGAAAGAAAGCAGGTGCGAAGTAATAAGGTATTTATAGGAGCAAGAATAATCATGATTCGATTAGCGAAACCGTTATGAGTGGTGGATTGACATCACATGGAGGTAGCATTTAGATGAGATGTAAAATGTGTTCTTTCCTACGTCAGAGACGTTTTAGATAAGCCACTTGATAAAAACTTTGATTTTTCTGGCCCAAAAGAGACGGCGGATTATTCCTCTTTTTCAAATGCTTTCTAGATTAGCATTCGAAAACCAGAGGGATTATATGTACGGGGGAAATGTTATTTCAAGCACATGGGTGAAAGTAAATTGTGCCACGTGTCATCAAGATATTAAGGATGTGAACATGATGAGTTGATTAAGGGAAAAATAAATAAGGTCTCGGTGATAAATCCGAATTACCCTTTCGAGCACCTAAAAAGGCAACTGAGAATAATTATGGAGGAATTTCAAAAGAGGACAATAACTTGGATCTAAATCTGCAGCCTGACTAGAAGGCACTATGAAAAGAACAAAGAACATGGAGACAAGACTGTGACAACGAATCTACCAATAAAGACAAATTGATAGTTGACATTTGTAACCCACTCCAGTACGAATGTCATGATTATCATTATGTGTTATAAGGCCCAGTCGGGAAGTCATTTGATTGGTCATAGACTCACAAGATATAGTAATATATATACGTGTGTGTGTGTGTGAAAACAGCCACTTCTTTCACTTGTACAAGATACTTGCTGAACACTTGGAATATTACTAATATCTTTCGCTTTCTCATCTCATTTCTCTATTACTCTCTTTGTCCACTAATAGCTTGTTGATAATATAAACTTCGGACAATTGAGATCCCGAAAAATATGAACACTTTATATATATATGTGTGTGTGAATCTTATCAAATACGATATTACAAAGCATGTTATAATAAAATTTGATTCTAAGCCAATAATTTTATTTAGCCGTCCTTGATTTTAGTTTATAGTCCTTTTCAAGCACATGTTAAGAATGATGTGGTATCCATGTGGTCATATTCGAGCAACTTCTTTCATTGTATTAATCCTCGATTGGATTAACAAAAGAAAAGAAGGAGAAATAAAGTAAACAAAGTGGTATTAATTAATTAACATCATAATGATGGCTATATAAGTAAGTTCTAAAATTCACTAAAATTAAAACTCAGAATCATAATGAGAACATCATTAAAGATAGAAATTGCGGAATATTTTCCACCACCCATATATAAATGTATTAGTGGGCAAGTGCATGCAAATCTTGTGTCAATTTTGTAATTGCAAATTAGCAAGTTGGTATCAAGCATATCTACTTTCTGTTCTGACCCAATTGAAACATCACCAATGACAATAAACTTTCTTTAATTTTCATCTTTTGTAAAGGTTCTTTTAGAATAATTTGGAAATAATTACAGCCTAACTTATTCTGGTCAGCTAATTTAAAAATATGTATAAAGTGTAGAGAGTGTGTATAATTTAGCACTTAATATACATATATTATAAGATATTATATACATATGTATACACAACATATATACTGATATGTTATGCATATTTTGGACGCTGTGACTAATTGTCCAAATGATCCGTAACTTTTCTAGAATTTTAAACTCTACATACAATTATATATTTTATAGAAGTTTACAGGTCTGAGTTAATTGGTCATCTAATTTATAAAATATGTACAAAGTGTATACAAAGTGTACAATTTACACTATATAATACATATTATACATATTATATACATAAAGATATACTATACACAAATATATATATTGATATGTTATGTATATTTCGACCATGTTGCTAGACTAGTTGGCTTGAACAATCCGTAACTTTTCCTAAAATTTAACTCTACATACAATTATATTTTATAAAAGTTTATTTGCCTTATTTTCACTCTACTAATTTTAACTTTTCACTTACTATGATTAGATTTGTAATTATCTTTTAAATAATCTGTTATATAAATTAAAATATAATATTTTATATAGATATAAAAATTTGCATTGGAGAGTCGAGACTTCTAAATACTGTAACCCTATGAATTTCTAATAAGTAATGTGTTTCCTTCCATCATAGAAATTATTGAATATCTTGTATATAAAATTATATAAGTTAAAGTGGTGAGCTATTATATTTTTCGGATGATTGTTGTTTATTTAAGAAGATTAATATAGTTAATTACTTATCTAATATTTTACAAAAATAATCTGTCCATCTCAAAAGGTAGGTAAGAGTAAGGTATACATGCACTTCTATCCTCTCGCCGATTTTACTGGTGGGAATCACACCGATATGTTATCATTGTTATGCTTATCCAAATTTCAACAGATTTTCAATATTTGGTTTAACTTAAACTGAAAAGAATATTCTATTTGTTGCTTCTAATATTCTTATCTTCATGTGCTCTGCTTATTATTTTCTAGTATTTTCTTTGGCTTCTTACTACGCGATAAATCAGCGAAAGTCCGGAAAAGGAGAAGAAAAGTCAAACACTTTGCCCAACGGGAATGAGCAACGAAGAAATGAGAAAGAAGAGTCGAAGGTTTTGAGCCTGGTAGCTTCCGTCCCCTTGTCGGGCAGAAGCTAGTTTGAAGGGTACGCCACCTGAAAGACTCATTATCAATACTAAGTGCGCTCAAGAATTTGTATCTATTTTTCCTGAGATTATGCATGGATCGAATATATCATGAAAAATTTCAAAAATTATATTTTTTCAATAATATCCGATAAGTGAAATCTCAAATAAATATTTATATATGTATATGTATAAAGATATGTGACATAATTGCATGAGTCAAAGCTATAACTTGCAAAATTCCCTTTGTTCACCAAATATCTTCATATGTGGATAAATAAAGGGACTATTTACTGAAGGATCGTAGCATGAACCAACTTTCATGTCAAAATCAATTGGAAAAAGTTGCCTAGCAGTGGATTCCTAACCAATTTGATAGAATTCTAAGATATGATTTTGCTATGCACCTTTTATCTCCTCCATGAGTCCATATAATTATTAGGGACAAATTATAACATCAAGGTATGTAGTGGAATCGACCTGATTTTTATACTCTTGGTCAAAGGTTTCGAGATCGAGCTCCTAACAGCAAGGGCGGAAGATCACATTGTATATATAAGGTCAAAAATTCTTGTTATGTGTATATAGCAAATGTTGAACTCTCTCGTATGTAAAAGTTGTCTCTGCACTGCTACATGTGAATAGGCTTGACAATAAATCGAGCTGCTTGGAGTCTCGGCTCTACTCGGCTCAACTCGACTATATTTTAGCTTAATTTAGTTGCGGTCAAAAGTTAGCTCGACTTGACTCGGTTAGTGCTCGTAAAAGAACTCGGTTCTCGGCTGCTTGGGCTCGGGAGCTGAGCCATTTTAGTCACGTAATGCTGATTTTGAAACTAAAATTAATTTATTAAGCTTAATTTCTAAGTAAATCAGTAATTATATGTCAATTTGGATAATTAATAATTACTGAAATAATAGATTTGTAATTTTGTACTTTTTAGAAAATGTTGACTAGGAACCTTTATCTGACCCATAATTCCATATAAGGGAAAATTATCATCTAGAGATATAGCAGAGTGTGAACGTGATTTCTATATCTTTAATTACATATTTTAATGGAGCCGCTGAAATTGAAAAAAATTTCTAAGTGCTTTGATACTATAAGAGAAATAAATGGCGATGACTAAGTGGCGTTTGAACATAAAAATGTAAAAATTAAAAAATTTAAAAACAGAAAAAACTCTACCTGATTTTTTGTAAAATTTAATTAAAATTTAAAAATATTAAAATTTCCTGAGTGATTTGAAATCAAAAATGAGAAAACGAGTATTCTATGAAAAATAATTCCACAAAAATGAAAATTATCCAGAGTCAAAGATAACTTTATTGATAGTTTATTAACACAATGTTCAATAGAATCAAATCATCCTTAAAAGTTTGAAACTGTAATTGGGTAATTATAGAATGAATAGAATAGCCATAGGGTGGAAAGCAATAAAAGTGACAGGCAAGTTGTAAAAGGCATCGGGTTGTTCGCTCCATAATCGATATCTTCATTTTGAATCTTGAATATAGTAAAATTTTTGAATAAATTCTACCTGGCACAAATTCGAGCTGATCGAATATTAATACATATATCAAACACCTTATGAGAAACAAAAGTAAAAAGAAAATCAAATGCTAAGATAAAAAAATATTACTGATTTCTTCACCTATTCTAATCTGATGGACCGACCAATTGACATTGTTAAGGTAAGAGGCATTTATGCATTCATGAAATTAATCGAGATGAATATAAATCAATTCGAATACTATAGTTATTAAAAAAAGATTGTAAAATGCAATCTACATGACCAAACTAAATAAACCGACTCCATATATATATATATATATATGTATGTATACTGTATGACCCAAATGAAATGTTGTGTTGAGGGGTCCAATAGAGACTGAGCAAACTGACCAAAAGGAAGTAATTTGCGCTACAGAAAAAGTGAATACGCCGCATTAGATGATATAGTAACCACAATCCCCATGCTTTCTTTCCCTCCCCTCCCTATCCTCTCAATGTTTATCTCTTCTCATCAAAGTATTCCTTTTTTTTTTTCTTTAATATGTGATAATTCAAAATTTATGAATAATTCAGATTCATATAATATGAAAATTATTATTTTATTGTTAAGAAAATTCCTATTTTAAGATAATAGCCCATAAATTACATACTAGAGTTTTGGAACCGAAGACCCTGTATAGGAGATCACCTATCCAATAGAAGGAAGTGCTCCTATAGGAGAGGATCCAACGTGGAGAGTAGATTTCAATCGATCTAATAGTTTTTGTTCTAAATCTATTATACTTGTTGAAAATTCATTTTATATATATATATATATATATATATATAATTTCAAATTTAATTGTTATTTTTGTGGTTTTTCAATTATTGATTATCATTTGTATTTTATAATTTTTGTATTATTATTGTTTTTTATTTATAGTATTCCCAATTTTTTATTTTCAGAATTTAAATATATCACCGCTGAAAAATCTCAAGTATTCCACCACAAGCTTGGCTAAGGAGAAAAAGTGATTAATTAGTCTCTATCCAACTTTCTTTTTGTTCCATCCTCATCTTGAAAGCTTTTTCCATTTTTCCCCCTTCTTATACTCTAAAAGGGAGAACCTTTAACTAGATCTATATCTTATTTCCTTATCATTTTCAGCAAGGATAGGTTCGAAAATCAATTGACTTTCATACTAATTGGAATCCTGCTGAGGTCGTATACACAACACAAAATAGACTTAAAAGTTTCTCCAATTTCGAGTGAAGATTTTCCAACTTCATATTATAATTTTTAAACTCAAACAATGCCCAATTGTAAAATATGTGTAATCATGTAATGAAGAGAATTTTGCTTAAATGTCAAAATTCATTGTCCGTTTTGTATTGCATTCCTAATA
Organism: Datura stramonium; assembly: GCA_018107945.1. Lineage (NCBI taxonomy): Eukaryota > Viridiplantae > Streptophyta > Magnoliopsida > Solanales > Solanaceae > Datura > Datura stramonium. Next base: position 154,078 of record JACEIK010002027.1, on the reverse strand, counting down.
TAACAGTAAAAGCGAGACGGGTAGGTGAATTGATTGATCAATAGTAGTAGTAGCCAATTCACTTGCATCACCTTAAATTGGGTACACGAACAGGTTGTTCCTAACTTTCCATGTTCATCTCTTTATAGATTTTTGACTTTCTTTGTAGCACTTGAGCTTGTGATGCATCAATAGTGACTTAAAACCAAGCATCAAAATATACAAAAGAGGATCACAAGTCAATCCACTAATGGGAATAAACTATACAACTTGATCACTGCAAAAAATCTGCAGCCTATTCCATCATTCCTATATTTCCTCTCTCATTTTTCTATGTTAAGTATCCATAAATCAAAAGTAAAAAGTCATAGTACTCACAAAAAGGTCAGCTTAAAAAGAGAACATTTTTACACTTTGAGAGTATGGTCCTGGACTTCAATAGATTCCTTCACGAGTTCAATATTCTTTTGACTAAGAGTCCCATCTTCCTCAGCATCAAAGCTAGCATGAACACTGTAGAAAACATACACTAGGACAGCGAGAGCTGAGAAGAATCCGAATCGAACGTAGGATGGCCTATCATGAACTCCAACAAGAATATGTTGAGGAAGATGGATATGGAAGGAATCCATGGCATTAATGGGACACCCCAAAACTCGGGTTTTTGCGCTTGTGGTATCATATAATGGAAGAGTTGTAATACAGCGATGGCGATAGCAGTGCAGGCCCCAAGCATGAAGGCTTTTGGCTTGCCTGGTGGTGCAAATTGCCATAACAGGGTGAATAAGATGGATGTCAATGAGAAGCAAAAAAGGAATGACAGTGTAGGCCATGGATTTGTTACTCCAACCGAGACGTAACGCTTGTAGATAACAGCATTGGCTACCATGTAAAACACAAACAGTGTACCGATTGATACAAGGTTCAGTAGTATTTGTAAATCAGTGAAAAGGGCTATTGCTGCTGTGCAAATTCCTGAAAAGGCCAAACAGATCCTTGTATTAGCAAGAAAGAATTTTATTCTGAAATAGGTAAGAATGTACGTTTCAATCAAAAGTTTCATGTAAACACTTCTAGCAAGATTTTGGCACATGGCCATCATCTTCAACTCAGTAAGAACCAAATAATTCTAGATATAGCATTTTCAATCTGTTTTCCAAAGTCTATCTAACATTCCCGATTTACCAGATTCCTATTCCAGTCACACACACACATAATCTTTACAAAAGAATAAGAATACAAGATTGGTCAGCAGCTTAAACAAGTTTTATACTTTGCTGAGCTCATATACCTGTCTCAATAGTGAATCAAAAGTATGTGGAGAAATATTCGGTTAGATACAATGATGGAAGGAACCTTACTAATTAATTAATACAATATTGTTTGAACCAATAATTGCAGTTAAATCTTTCCTGGGCTTCTCGAATTAACAACTAACAAGGAACCTTACTTATTATAAAGATGTATACATTGCATTATAATCACCAATTAGTTTATACTCCTAAAGTTAAGATTTTTCTTTTTAAAAAAAAAAAAAAAAAGAGGATTTAACACCACTATTTTGACTCATGACCTCCAAAACATGAAATTATTTCTATCATATAATAGAATAATATATTCAATTTAATTTTACTAAGTAAAATTTGATAAAAAGTTAAATATACCAAAAAATTTATCTCTATTTTATAAAGATAAAGAGGTTGTTTACAAATTATATAATTTGATATTGGCAAAAGAAAATGGCTAAATCAAAAACTTTTAATTATATATTTTTTTAGAAAAAGATAAAAAATGTCCTTTTTTAAATAAATAGTTTTTTAATATATTAAATATTTTAATATATTTTTTTCGTTATTTTCCTTATCTAAATCGCTTATTAATTTATTTGTCAATATATAGCAAACGGCCTTCTACTCACTCTATCTTCCCGCACTCCAATTTTATGAAATTTTACTGAACATATTATTATTATTATATTAAATATTTTTAATATAAAATTAAATTTAAGCTACATAATTAAATCCAACCCGGTTAACCTACAATTTTGTGAAGGGGAAACATTTTTTCAGAAAAAAAAAAACCAAATTCATGACATGCGTTGAGATATGAGCCAAAGCTTTATCCTAAGAGAGGACCCCACATATAAAACCAGTCAAAGCCCTGTTTCATCATAAAATTTCTCAAATCTGATGTGATCAGAGTGACTCATCATCTTGAAATGAAACCGTAGGTCCCACAAAACCCAGAAAATAGTTAACCGAATACAGATGAGTCCCATGATAACCTTATGAGCAATTTTCCTAAATGTAAAGCTATCGCCCCTAACTGAAACGGTTCTTTGTGGACCCCTACTCTCCAACGGCAAAGCTAATAATACAAAGAGCAAACATCCACGCAATAACAGGGGAATAGAAAAACCACACACGCTATTTTCTACCAAGTGTTGCACACATAAAAATACGTAAAACAATCAAACACCATATACCTTAACCCAATACCCTTTTCAAAAATAACAAAATAATTTCATTTTTAATTTCGCAAATATATTTATAAAATTTATTAAATGTTTAATTATTATTATTCGATTATTGAAACATCAAAGAGACAAATCATAGCAATAAATTTAATCCAAATTCAATGTTCACGTAAAATCAATAAATATAAAATAATTTACACATTATGTGAACACGAAGTACGAGCAGATATTGATCAAAGAGAATTTAATCACTTCTACCCTTAAGCACACAACCACTTAAGTTTAAGAGGTGTGTAGTTATCAAAATATGGAATTTAATAATAAACTTACCGAGAAAAACGGAAGTGGTCACAGGCGTTGATGTCTTAGGATGGACCCTAGCAAACCAAGCGGGGACTACGCTGGACCGTCCGATCACGCACATGGTATCGAGCCTGACCTAAACATCGCCACTAACAAAGATGTTAAATACCGAAACTAGCCCCAACTCCTATCACATTTTGATACCCATTTCCAGCCGTCTGATCCTCTAAATGCCCTGAAAATGGCGCATCTGCATCAATCTGCTCATCAAAACATTCATTATAAGTACAATGCACCATTTAACAATTTATATTAACCTTTTCACATATTATATAGTAATGTACATTTTACGTAGAGTAATAAACAATAGCAAAGTCCAGCATATACCGGATATGGTGATCACTAGAATAAGATGAAATAAAAGATTCTTTTTATTTTTAATTATAAATTAAATTAACCTCAAATCTTAAAATTAATTGTGCTTGACAACTTTAAGTAAGACAGTTAAACTTTTTAGATGATAACAAAAAGTTGATAGATAATAATAAAAATGCTGATACATAATTCACTTCCGATCATTTTATAGACCTTACGTGGATAGTCACATCAATCAACTCGAGTTCTGGAGGAAAATTTTCTGGTAAGGAACGCTTTTTCTTTTAAACCCATTCAAGGCAACACGAATCGATTAATCAAAGCAATGAATCTGAAATACCAAATAGTAATTAACAAAGATAAATTAATAGTAGGAAGGGCAGAAATGTATTTTTAACATACACATATAGTGATTAAAAAAAAATTGAGAATAACTTTTAATTTTTACCATATCATAAGGGAGAAGCATGGACATTGAAGCAGCCATGAGGCAGTAAAGAACTGTCACGAGTATAACGGAACCCGAGACAATTGTGCAGGTATATCCTTAACAGGATTTCTGACCTCTTCAGCCATGGTTGAAACGGCGTTGCATCTTTATGTAGCTTAGATAAACCAAGGCTGCTCCATTGAACACCCCTGAAGCACCGAATGGGAAGAATCCACTCGCATGATTCTGATCCCCTGCCTCTGTGAAATTCTTCGTTTCTCCTCTTGTAAATCCAATTACTATCACAAACACTATGAAAACTAGATGTAGCGCCGTTAACACCATATTCAACATCGAACTCTCCCTTGTACTGCCAAAAAGATAAAAGAAAATAATTATTCGAGAAATAAAATTGAATTGGATTGATTGAGATTTCTCATGATTTTTCGCGTACCTGTAACAGATGATTACAGTGAGGGCTAAAACCACTAACACAGCAACAACATCAATCTCATTGAATCCGTTTGCAATCCACTGACGGTGATTCTCAATTTGTTTTCGGTGGATATGCCGAGTGCTGTATATAGATAACCGGTGAAACTTCGGTTACAGCCGCATTTGATAACACGTAGTCAATGATTAGATTCGCACCGGTTAAAACGCTAGAAATTCACCTTGCACTGGCGCAACGGCGTTGACTGCTAATCGTTTTCTTAACTATTTGAAAAGGTACATCAATGCGTTTATTTATTTATTTATTTATTAATTTAACAAATTCGGATATGAAAACGGACCAAAAGTGATACGGATATAGCTAAAAGCACCGCCAGCAACAGGCATATCGACGGCGAACTCAGTGTAGCAGAAGGCAGAGAGCAGAGCACATAAGCCAGCAATGGCGTAAGACAGGACAACAGCAGGTCCAGCACACATACGGCTAGCACGACCAGAGGTAACGAATACGCCGGCGCCAAAACTATCCCGCTGACACCAAATCCGACAAGGTCGTACCACCGGAGACCTTTTCATATCTCCACCAGACCGGGCTCTGACTCGGCTTACTGAAAGAAGTCGAGACGGAACTGGCCCGGCGAGCCAACCGGTTAGGTGTATCGAAAAGTGCTCGGAGGTAGGGATTTGATTTAGAGAAAGAGGAGCCATGGGTCTCCATTTTTTTGGACCACCAACTCTCTCTCTCTTTCTCTCTTTTTATCAGTATAAGTATTGAATTTGAGGAAATTGAAGAACGGATGAATGGGTATTTAAAGAGTTCTACACTTAACACTGCAGAAGATGGATTAAGACACTATAATCCACTAACTTTTTAATGAAACAAATTACTACCTTTAAAATTTAAAAATATAAAAATATATAATTAAAAAAATATTTTACCTATTTACTAATACAAGCAATATTTTATCTAATATAACAGATTAGGGAAAAATGAGGGACATAAACCAAATCCGTAAATTTGGCTTGAAAAAGGAAAACTGATTATATATATCTTCTAATTCCTCGTTCACTTTAAGCATTTTTCCTCTTATAACCAAATTTGGAACACTAAATCTCACACAGGTGACAATGGTGAAGAGTGGTTGATCTTTCTGTAAAATAATTCAGCATTATTTAGTTCGATCATCAGATATGTGTGAATTAATATTTCCAGTTATCGAGACTAATATTTGACAGATAAAGTGATTGTATTGTAAAGTAATAGAAGCTTGTTGAATAAAATGAGTAGGACCGGCCAACATCAGGACTAAATAATATTGAAGCTTCGAGGCTATATGTATTCGAGTATTGCTTCAATATTGATGTGATTGGGCTGGTAGTAGCGATCATACAAATTAAGGATGCGAAGTGATCAAAATCGTTTTGGTCCGACTCCAAGTCAAAGGTATTCTAATTTAATGTGCGACTTCTACGCATATGGTCAGCGTAACTGGGATCACATTACTACGAGAGGAAGTTATTCTACCGTTAAAGGAAGGTTATTTGAGGAAATTCCTAAGTGATTGAGCCAAGAGTAACTACGAAAGGAATAGGGATGCGTATGCACTAGTTATACCGACAACACCGGACCATGTATCAATATAATAGTCGAGGGGCGGAGATGGATCAACCTTCATAGCGTCAAAAAAAAAACAAAGATCTCACACCGTAGATAAAAGATTCCTTGAGAATTTCCAGGAATAAGAGCCAATCACCTTCAATGACGAAGATTTGGAGGATCAATGCAACCTCACAACAATGATAGAGCAAATGGGAATGTTGGACAAAATAGTATCGACTGTGAAGAGTCCTTTCGGATTCAACATGGCAAATGAGACAACCGTGAGAAGAAATTATGCTACCAATAAATGTTGGTGGGATGATTGAGGAAACTAAGTTTTACACTATAGACGGGGACATGAGATACAATGTATTTCTCGAAAGACTATGGATTCACAACAAGAAAGTAGTACCGTCAACGATGCATTGAAATTTCCACAATATCATTGAACATATGTCACTACATTTATGCGTTGTGCATAAGTTGTGTCATTGAACTTATTCTTGAGGCATACCTTAATATTGAACTTATATCTAGCAGGTGTTTTCTTTTTGCCTTCCGATTTTTTTCATCGTCAGCATTTTCAACTATTTTTTCTGTTACTTAAAGCTTTGAAAAGTAAAAATTAAAGACAAAAAATTTTTAGAGACAAAAATTTTTAAAATCCTAAATAGGATACTTGTGTGAATGGCCCATGAATAAGTTAGATTAAACTTCTTACTAAAGGTCTATTGAGCAATTACAATATGTAATACGAACTTTTTCCTTCAATACGAATTCTAAAGTTTGAAGAAAAAAATAATATTTACCCCCCACCCCACGACATTTGATAAATATCAAGAACAATTCTTAGCATCTCCTCAATTTTCATTTCCGTAACATTAACAAATTTTATAATTTATGATAATTTTTTTATAAAAAATTACATGTTTTTTTTGTTTTTTTAAATTTTTAATGTTTTCTTTTTTATTAATAAAAAAGAAATTATAATTTGACCGATTTACCCTCACAGATATACAAATTGAGCAAAACTATATAAGTTGGATAACATTTAATGCGCAATTTGAGCCTTCTAAACAAAAATTGAGCCTAACATTTTTTTTGGATTGATCAAGTAAAGTGCAAAGAATGGCCATAAACTTTGCAAAGATAGTTGAAAATGAACTCTTTTTAAATGAATATTATTATATAAGACAAATGAAAAGTTTATATATGATTAAGATGTTGCAAAGAGAAGTGATAAAAAGTTCACAATAAGACAAGAAAATACTTACTGTCAATTGGCCAAAAGCCAAATATGGAATCCTAATAAATAATCTACATGTGTTCACATTATTACTTGTAATTTTGACTAAACAAATAGGCAAATGCATTAAATCTAGAGCTATTACATAAATGGATGTCTGGTTAAATATACCATATATACAAATTTTGGCATTTTATAATATTGTAAATTAATTTATCAAAATTTAAATAAATATCCTATTACTTATATAGAATCTTGACTAAACTCAGGTCAATAGTATAAACAATGCAGATAATAAATATAATTTTTCTTCTTTAAACATGACAAAGAGTACTAAAAAGGATGCTTTTTTAAAAAAAATTACACTAAACACTTTTATAATATAATTTAGATTAAAAAAAAAGTGCTAAATATTTAAAATGCAAAAAGTGTGTGTATATATGAATTATATTATAACTTCAAAAATGCAGACAACAAACAATTCAAATAAGATTTTAAAAATTTTAAAAAAACAAAAAAAACATGTAATTTAATTGAAATTTTATATTTTTAATTACAAATTTAAAATACAAAAAAAATAAAAAAAATAAAAAAAATTAAAAATATTGCTCCAAAGATCATACAATATAAGTTAATGCAATTTAATCAAATTATAATATGGATAAGGAAAACCAACAACTGTAAACAATGAATGACTCAACTGTAGTTATATCCATGAGATGATTTATAATTTAAATTTGAGTCAATTCTACTGTACGTAACAAGTCGTTTGGTAGCTGATCGAAAAAAATTCCTTTTTTTTTAATGGAGTGTTATTATTTTTTCTGAAACGTAGAAGGACATAGAGAGTGTGTTTACTTTTTTGTGACAAGTGATAGGCGAAAATAAGTTAAATTCTTTATTAATATATGAACGCATATCTGTTTTTAATTGAACACTTTAATTGATATCTTCTAATTAATTTTTTTCTTTTTAATTAATTAACATTTTTTCTTTTCTTGTCCACAAAGTTCACATACTCTGTTTCTGCCGGAAAACAGAGAAAGCACGGAGAGTAGAGGCATCGAGAGAGACACAATTAGGAGAGATTCACCTGCCGGGAAAAACAGAGTTCCATCGTGAAACCAAACCATCAATTTCCGGCAACTCTGTTTTCGTCAATTTCAGTTAGCCAAGAATGGTGAATTAGCACCCGAAAATCAGAACAAATAGAACATCAACCCAACAATAGTTCGCTGTAAAATGTTAAATAGTCGAATCGCGATGATGAACAACCAAAACAGCGAAGAATATAGTCACTCATCGGAACAAAAGGGGAGAAATAGAGCGGCGACAACTAAAGAGTTTTCGCCGGAGCAATGCTGGAAAAACCACAATTTTGAGGTGCGGCACTGTCCCAATTTACATGAACCAAGTTGGATGTTTCGTGCATCAAATTACTTTTTTAAGTAAAAATATTTAAATTTACCTTAAAACATTACAAAAATAATTCTAATTTTCCTTTCATTAATAATTAGGGTTAAATATATCTCTATCATTATTTATATATAGCTCTATTCACCGATTGTGAAAGCCTTCCAATCCATAGCCCTTATTGTACAGGGAAAAAGAGTCATGTTTAGCTTTGAATTATGCGAAATGATTCAAATTTACTTCTGAATTTTAAAAAGAAGTAGGAATCAATAATGCGGCAATAATTACATCGTCTTTTAATACCTGGGGAACTCCAACAACAAGGCCGCTATCCGTAGAGCTCAAATTAACTATCCTTAAGTCTCAATGCATCCCAAATAGAACTTAAATACAATTCACCAAATTAAAATTTCTTTCATTGGAACCCATTGTCACTACTCTACTTTCAATCATTCTTAGATAATCCATAGCGGTATTAGAGCCACATCGGTGCAGGGTTCATTCAAACCTCATTCAGCAAAAAAAGATACATATCTAAAGTTAAAATTATTTTATTTTTTTATATATATACTAGATGTTAAATCTCATTGCCTTTTCTTACTTTTATATTTTAAAACTCCTTTAATGAAAATTCTAACCTGATATTAATCAAATCCATATAACTCTCCCAAGAATTTAAAAATATTTAGGTACACAATATTTAGCTTTCTAAATCATTTCCAGCAAAATCATGGCAGCTGATGAGGGACTAGTAGTAATTGAGGGACTTGTGTCTTATGACAGAACTAAATAGTGACAAGGAAAAAGTAATAAAGATGAAGGTGTAAAGAGAAAATCAATTATTATAATGCTGATCATTTACAGCAATGGTGGATTGTGACTGAAAAAAAAATCTACATTATTTTTTAAACTATGGGAAAATCTACATCATTCAAGAAAAGAAAATGATTATTATATACTATATACTATAGTGTGGACGGTGAGATAAATAAATATTTTTAATTTTTTCTTTTTTCTTGCGTATTGATTATATTTGAGTGACGGGTGAAAATATATTTGGAGTATTATAATTTTTGAGTTTTCATTTGAATATTAGGTGCGCGAAGCTGCAACTCAACTATCATCAAATGTTTATTGAAATACTACCTCAACTATCAATTGTTCACTTTTTCTACCTCAATAATGGTGATATTTTAGGAAAAAGAGAACAAATGATAGTTGAGGTATATTATGATAAATATTTAGCGTATAGTTTAAATTGAAAAACTCGCATATCTAATAATTCAAATACAAAACTTAAAAAAAATTATATTCATTCGTATATATTTTTACCATTAATTCACTATATTTTAATACTATTGTATATTCTTTTTTAGCTACTTTTACGATCCAACAATTCTCATATTGTCAAAAGTATGATTTTTCATATATGCATAGATTCTTTTATATACAAAAGAAAACAAATAGATCATTCACTTTGAGAATGTACATTGGCTTTTCTTAGGATTGTCTTCTATTTTATTTTATTTTTTATTTTTTTAAAAAAAACTTTTGGAGATAATGGAGAGGAGTGCTCAAGACACTCATAACTTTTGTTTTGGTTGATGTTTAACAACATGAAGAGGTAATTAAATCATTTAATTAGACAAAAACTTAAAAGCTTTACAAGATTAAGACATCAAACAAAGAGACAAAAACATGCTTACATGGAAAAATTAATAATTATAGTGAAACCAGAGAGAATAAGCTTAAAAGTAATGTCCATAAAGCTACAAAAAATAATAATAAAGCAGAAAAAAAGTGCAATAGATTTTGTTGCTATCTTCTTAAAGTCATGTACGTTACATATCACTTTGCAAACAAATTACTTGTTTCCTGCATTTATAATCTTAATTAAATTAATCAACATCTTTTAGTATAAATCAACGGCTAATTAATTAATTAATTAATTGATTCATTAATCAAGATTTAATTATATGTGACCCAAAGGTCAGCTAGGACTTTTAAGACTCGTATTTTTTTGAAAAACAAAAAATATGTGGAAAAGCCACCGCCAAGAGAAAAAGCAAGATCTTGATATTATTTATTTTATTCGATTTGTCTTTTAATTACTTTTATTTTTCAATGCCTACCAAATTGGAAGGTGGATTAGAATTTTGGTTTATAAATTTTTGCTTTATGACTTTTCTGAAGCAAGCGGTAAATTTCTCCCCGATATTAACTATTATTATAGTTTTATCGAATTCAAAACTTAAATGCTATCCGCCTCATATCTAATTGTATTATTTAGATTAGGTCTATGTTTACGTGAATTATATAGAAAATTAATTTATTTTGCAAAGCAAAATTGTTGTTCTGGTGGCTGGAAGTGATAAATTCAGCTAGAGTGATTTTTGTAAGAGGAAAAAAAATAAATTGACTAACTTTATCGATATAAAAAAGTTAGGTTAAGGATTTTACTGAATAATATTACGAGAGATATTTTGAAAAATTTACTCCATAATTATTGCAATAAGAATATATTTAATATAATTTTATAAGTAAAACATAAAAATAATAATGAATGCTTAAATTATTTCTACATTATAAACGTAAATCGATTATTTAAAAAAACCCTCAATTTAAGCACGATAGTAGCAACTTGTTGACAAATATATTCAATTGTGTAGCAAATCTCAATCGAGTGTTGAGAACATTTTTGAAAATGAATGTCATGGATGGTGGAACAAATAAAAACAAGTGTCACATGATGGTGGAACCAATTAGGCAATTTTCCTTAAAATATGTCTAGCATACCTTGTTTTAACCAAACTACAATCAAATGCGCCCGCCTATGATGAAATTACAAATTAGGCAATTAACTTAAAAATATGTCTAGCATACCCTATTTTAACTAAAAATATTAAATTAATATACAAAGTATTTGCGTTCATATAGGATGTGGAAAACTATCAGATTGTAGTAGGTTATATATATATCCTAACACAAATATTAAGAATTTTATGATTTAAATTCATAATCGGTCTATAATTCGAGCATAAGAGATAATTATTTACCAATTCTTTTACAAATATATCCTATTTTAACCAAATTACAACCAAATACAAAAACTTATAAAGTGCAAAAATATCGCATAATATAAATCAATTTATTTCAATACAAAATATTAACACCATACCACGACTTAAACACGTAACTTATAAATGCCATGAAAACAACATTTACCCACTATACCCCATTTTAACCAAGTTATAATCAAATGCATACTAATTATGTATAAGATAGGAAGATACAAGAAAGAAGAAGGTGGCATAATTGGACAAAAAACTTTTGGATCATAACAGAATGAAAACATTCTAAGGAAGGCAACAAAGCAATTAAAACCATAACAGCAGTTGAAGGGGTGAGGGAGGGGGTGGGGTACTCAGCTTCGGCAAACACGTGTGACATAAAAGTTAAGATTATGTGTTTTGTCACTTTTTCGTGGGAGAAGAGATAACCACGGATTTGTTATGCAAAGAAAGAAGGAGAATATTATAAGGGGAAAAAAAGAATGGAATAAATAATTATAATAAGGAGATAATATATTTGTGAAGAGTCTATGACTTAACACTTCATGAAATCTCATGATCGAGAGGTTTAGATACTTAAGAAAAATAATTAAAGTGATAAGATCTCAATGAATTATGTTCTATTGTAAATTGATACTAAGAATATACTGTCGACGCATATATTTGATACAATATAGCGTGCGCATTGTAAAAGATTATGAAAATTTGAATTTACTGCCTATTAAAGCATGCCGACATGGAAATAATTATCAAGTAAAATGATGGATCTTGATAAGCATAAAGGTTATTGGACCGGTAGTCTATACACTAGAAGATGTCACACATTTAAATATTAGGAAATATTATCACTTGAAAAAAGTATAAGGAAAATTATATATATTCAAAATGTTCGAATCATTTATAAGTTTCGTAAACTTGTTCATAATCCTTATAATGAAAAAATCAAATAAGGTGGATGTGACTTAATTACCTTAGTGAATATTTTTGACAAATGATACAATAATGACGTTGTTTTTATCAAGAGTTTTAAAGAAAATAAAATTTATTGTACTTGCTATTTATGCCGATGAAATAAACCTATAGGAACTTCAGCAGAACTTCTAAAGACAATTGACATTTAAAGTAAGAATTTGAGATGAAATATCTTGGAAAGATAAAACTATGTCTTGGTTTGCAAATTGAACATTTGATAAATGGTATATTTGTCCATCAATCTACTCAAGGCTTAAAAGGTGTTGGAAACTATTTTACATTGAATGAAGTACATCCATTAAGTACTCCAAAATGATTTTTCAATCACTTGATGTAAACAAGGATTCCTTTCGATCTCAAGAAATGTAACAAGGAAATCCTTGATCCTCGAAGTATCATATCTTTAGAGAAGCAGCACTAATGTATCTTATTAACACTACAAAGCTCGACATTGCATTTTCGCTAATTTGTAAAGAATGAGATATGATTTGCTCCTAGCAGAGACACCGGAACGAAATCAAAACATATTACGGTATCCAAAAGAGACACGATATGAATTTATCTTATTCTCACAATTGAAGTCCCATCTTATTGGTTACACATATGTAGAGTATCATTTATCTCGAATTCGTACAAAACTTTAATCTCAAATGTGATTCATAATGTTCATGGCCGTGGGAGTAATGTCATATCTTACCACCTGCAAAACAGTTTATTGTGCCTCGTTTCATCAAATCATGTTGAGGTATTAGTTATCCGTGAAGCAATGAAAATTTGTGCGATTGAGATCAATACCGCATCTTATTCGAGAAAAATGTGGTTGATGGGACAAAATACTCTATGTAATCTGAGCAGTGAAGATAATGCAAATGGCAGCACAACTAAAGAGATGATTCATAAAAGGAGATACAACCAAACCTTGTTATAGTGGCACCGGTTGTCTAAAAATTTCATGGTTGCTATAGTGATGTGTTGTTATATATGTGTTGGCATTTGAAATTTATATCTCATTCAACGCTTGTTATAAAAAATTATGCAAAAATCTAATTTAATGATTTTTAGTATCAAGAAGAATGAACGTATTTATTAACTAATTTAATCAAAAATAAAAAGTAGGGCGGATTTAGCAAGGCCCGAGCAGGGACACGTGACACCAAGCCACAACTTTTTTTATTAAATATATATGCGTAATTAAAGGCAAAAGCAGATATAGAGAATATATTATATAAAGTGACACCTTGATATAAATTGTAGTGTAGCTCCATTGGTTAGGTATTTCAAAATTTTAGCCGAGGTTGTGGGATCTAATTCCTCAGAATTTTTTTATATTCTCTTCGTAAAGATGACATCAAGTAACCAAAATCTCACAGATATGACCATAACCGGTGGACGCTATTTTAATATAATTTTTAAAAACAGAAAAAACTCTACCTGATTTTTTGTAAAATTTAATATTAAGATTAATATAATAATATTAAAAAAAACAAAAAATTAAATAATATATTTTTTAAGAAATATTAATTAAAATAACATTCAAGTATGGCCGTTATAAAGAGGTAATTTTATAAAGAGTGTACCATTATACTAAACGGCACTACCGTTATAGATAGAATGTTGTTATAGAGAAGTAAAATATAACATGAAAATCTATTCTAGAGAAAATCAAGTCGCTAGTGAAATGTTGTTATAACGAATTATTATAACGATATTTGACCGCAAAAAAGAAGCATTTTTCCCAAATTTTTTTTCTACACTGATCTCTCTAGAAGAACGAAGATATCAACTCATAATAGACTGTCAAGTGACAATATAATATGACTAAATTTATCTACCAAGTCTCCGTCAACTCCAACTTTCGAGAAGATGATGCACAAAATTTGGGATGCGAAGATTCAAACTTTTGAACTAATATTTTCACTAGGGAGGATTAATACGCAATGTGCCTTTATCTTGCAAAGTTTTCGTCTCAATGAGTTTTCTTTTAACATTTTTAAATGGCAAGAACCAAAATACGTTTTTGTTAGGTATGCGTATTTTTCTTTTCACTAAAAAAAAATTTCACTGAATTTTTCTTCAATAAGATTTTAACGAGACACATTATCTATCAAATAAACATTTAACGGAAAGTGTTAGGCGGCAATGTTATAAATGTTATATCTAGTTTCTTTGGCGAAAAATTAAATTAATTTTAGCGTTATCATTCATTATATTTTCATCCATCAAGAGAAATAAGAAATTTTCCTCTTCTATCTTTTTCTATAATATTTTTCTTTTTTTTAAATTATTTTATAATGAACATGAAACTTTGGATGCTTTTCATTATCAAATACGTTTTTTTTTTAAAAAAAAAAAGTTAACTTAAGAGCAAATAAGTTATTAAATTTTCAAGTTTTAAAATTTCTACTTCAAAATTTATAATTAGAGTTGAGGGAAAACAAAGAGAGATATTTTAGAATGGGGTGAAAAGGCAATATAAGACAAAGATTGATCATAATGATAAGTCCAGTGGAAAATGGTTATCCAAAGACATGGGGGGTAGTCCATGTCAACACAGGTACACTGAGAGACAGAGGCCATTCCTTTTAAATGGTAAGTGGATAAGTATGTGGTTGTGTCATATATATCATCAACCAAAACACCCCTTTTTTTTTTCTAATTCAAATTTTGCAGAGCCTCACTCTGTCTCTGTCTCTGTCTCTGTCTCCTCTGGTGCTCTCTGCTCTAGTACAGGCACAGCTATATTATTATAAATTACTATGTTATTGACACAAAATGGTGGCTGGGAGGAAGCCCTTTGTTAGTAGCTAGTGGTTGGTTGGTTAAGCTATAGCAAACTAGTAGCAGTATGGGGGCAATGAGATCATCAATCTAATCTTTTGCCTTTGCAGTTCCATAACCAATCAATCTTTTCTTCTTTTTGGCATTCAATTCCTTTCTTTGGGGCTACTGTTTTTAGTTGGACATTGAACAGCTCTGCTCTTGTTCCTATAACTAGAGAGACATCAAACAAAGAGGCTGTCTCATTGTCTTTTTAACCCTCCCAATGGCCAATTACTATTACTTCATTATTTGTCTATCCTCTTAGCATTTTCTCCAGGATTTTCTGTCTTTCTTAGATTTTATCATTATGAGCTCAGAGATTTCTTAATGGAAAAGGACTCTTTCATATTTATTCTTTTTCCAAAGAGAAGTTATATATGATTTATTTATCATACACCATATACAATACTGTTTACACATAATTATTTAAGGAATTTTTATTTTGGAGAGATTTATTCTATCAAATAGTTTTAGATTATTGTTTGTAAAGTAATTATTCAAGGCAGGCAATTGACTAAACACATAGTATATTATAAATGCACTTAAATATTATTATTTTTTGAATTTCAAATCTCAAACTATCATGTGTGCGAGTTTTCTACCTGAACTATCCAAATCGCGACAAACACACTCTTAACTATCGGCTGTTCAGTTTTTCTACTCGACCGATAGTGATATTTACAAGTAGAAGAAAAAAAAACAATTGATGGTTGAGGTGTGTTTTCATTAAATTAAAAATTTTCTTTATCTTCTAGTATGATAATGAACTTTACTACGTTGCCCATTTCTTAAAATTGTTTTTTTTTTTTATTCACTTGATTAACATTTACAGATCTTTAATCATTTTCTCGATAATCCAAGAAAAATTATAGATCCTATAATTAAAAAGCAATAATGAGATTATAAGGTAGAAAGTTTTCTCAATCGTAAGGGGGAAAGAGAGAAGTATCACTAGATTTCTTAAAACCAAAACCAAATCAAACAGACAATAACCAAATCAATGCATATGTATTATATTTGATTTAATTTGATTTTAATAATTTAAAATCCAATCAAATTAAATTAGTTTGACTTTGATTTTAACCAAAAACCGACTCAAATCAATTCATAAATATTTCTACCTCTTATACTCCTTATCTCAGAGTCGAGAGATAAAATCTAACTCAATCTAACCTATAAAATAAATAACCAGCAAAATCTAAGTCTTCCACCATCAAGAAGGAAGAATCTAAATGAGCAATATGTGTCTTGTTTCATTGTTTCTTCTTTTTGTTACTCAACAAAAAGATTGGAAGGTAACATTGTCTGCCAATAAATTCATATTTAATGAATTATTAAATCCGAAATTTAAGATAATTCTACATTCATTTTCAAGTGCAAATTTTCGATCTTAATCCTATATTAATTTGAATTAATCTCAAAAACGAGTAAACTTATAAATAAAAATTTATATAACTAGAATTTATTAAATGACGATTTCAAAAACGAGTATTTTATATTAAATCTTTTAAATCTTCAAAAAGAAAAAATTAGAAGGTAACATGGTCTGCCAATAAAATTCAGATTTAATGGATGTCACTATGGGCTGAATATATCATTAAGCATTAATTAAAATCGATATAATTTATGATTTCCCAAGATAAGATTATTATGCACTTTTGTTCTTTCTGGTATTTGCCAGTTGTTAATCACATAGAATTAGGTCATAAAACAATTTGATTAAGTAGGTGGATTTTGTTTAAGAGTGAAGTGTGATTAATTAATTATGTTAAGTTAACTACTTTGTGTTTGATCATTTTATCTTTTATTTTTTTGCCATTAGCCATCTTACATGAAACCCGACTCTTAACTATTGACTCTCACCATATATATAAGGTCATGTTTTTTTTCGATAATCGTATTCATTTTAAAATTTTATTAATTTAAATTTGTATTGCATAGATCTTATTAAAAAGAAGAAGTAATTTTTATTAGGATTTTTCATTCCTAGATCACTAAATCATTGATTAAAAATAAAATAATTATTATATTCATAATAATTGAGTCTACTTCTGAATAAGGATGAACAAGAGAATATTTTTAACTTCCTTCTTAACACTATTTTAACCAAATTAATTAACCTTTATCTTCATAATCAGTTGGGTCATCTTAACCCATTATGATGAGATGTTGATTTCGGATCTATATATATATTGAAGTGATCTTTTCCTTTTTTTGAAGGAAAGTAAAAGAGAAAAATATTCTTCCTCCTGTATTTTTTCTTCTTAAATTTTCTATTATTTAATTTTTATTTTAATCTTATATTTTTCTAGTTTTACTACTGGAAAAGTTCATTGAATCATAGAAATATATTTATACAAGATAAGACATTCTTAAAGATAATTTTTTGACACAATTCAAGTTATACATTTTGTAATTAAATATTTTTTATAAAATTTCTAATAATATGTTTATGTGTTTTTAATAGAAAATACAAATTACAAAATTATTTTAAAAATAATCGAAACTAAAAAAATGCATAAAATTGTACTTACTCAACAATAAGAAAAGCTAATGGACTTTTCAGAAGTGAAAAAGCATTTGACAACTTTTTCTTTTCTATTTTTATTTATTTTTTTACCCCCACTTAATTTCTTCCTTTTTTATTTATTTTCTATAAATATATAATCCATTGAAAAATCCAATGGTTGTATTTTCGTCAACTTCCAGCTCAGAGGCAGAAAGTTGTCTAAAATATAATTATTTATTTTTTTATGCCTTTCCCCAATACATATATTCTGTATATATTCATCATCATTATTTTCTCTTTTTCTTTTGACCATCCCTGATTTAAATCTTATACTTCACCCTATTGTTATTTTGAATTTAAATTTAAATTTGAATTTAAATTCTATATATAACGATAAATTAGTCTCAAGCAATTAATTATTTTGTACATATTTAATAAAAATTTAACAAATAATTTCTACGTTTTAAAATAAGTTGCTTTAGTCTTTTGATTTTGTTTCAAAATAAGTAGCGTTTTAATTTTTTTAAAAAAAACCAAAATTAACAAATATTGAAACTTTTTTTTTAAAAAAACAGAAAAACTAAAAAAAATACTAAAGAGTTACATCTTTTTCAAGATATTTATTAAGGGTAATTGAGTAAAAATACATTTTTCTTTCTAAGAATGAGTAATTTTCTTAAGGAGCGTGTCCAAACTAAAACACCACCTATTTTAAACAAAAGAGGGAGTATATAGGATTTCAACAAACTATAAAATTTAATATGGATTCATAAGTGATGCCACCTAGATCCGGCTCATGTGACACCTAGATATATTCTCATGTATGTTAATGGTCGATGCAGCTTTTTTATATATATTGAATAATAAAAAAAAAGGTTCGGTGCATTTACCTCCTATTGTTTAATTCAATATTAATGGGACGAGCCTCACTTCATCACATTTGTATCGATTGCATCACTTTTTAGTCTAGTCGATGGAATCAAGGAACCACACAACTTTCCTTTCTGATTTGGGAAGTGTTAAGACTAAGGGCGCACGTGATTTTTCATGAGCAGTGTCACAATTTAAATAAGTGAGCAAATAAATAAATAAATACTATATTAACTATTATATTAAAAAAAAAGAAAACTCAAAATTATATTAATAAAACTCAATTCAAGTGTGTTTTATTGTCATGAAAAAATAAAGTATTAACTTGATACGACACAAATATTTTGAAAAGTGGGCAAAAACAACGGTGTTCACTAGGATTTTATTTAGTGCCGCTTTTAAAAAATTATTAAATGAATGGCAAGCTTTTTTTAACTAGTATCACGACACGGCGTTGCACTTATTCTCATGCTAATCAAGAAAGGTTAACTATTAGTTGCATACATATTAAGAAGTTGTTATCGAATAAACTTTGCATTTTTAAAAGTTTATATAAAAATTGATTGTACATGTCTTCCCTATGATGTATAGTATAATTATCAACTAGAAAATATATTCACGCTTTGCGCGATCATAAGAAATATATTTATAATTAATCTTATGAACAATTGTCTTCTCTATTATACTGTTCTCGGGAATATATACTACTTACATACGTATATACATTATGATCTAAACTTCCATTCAAGTCATACTTAATTTACATTTTTAGAATATTTTACATATAAAAATTTCACCATATTTTTACCATAAGTTAAGTTATTCAATCTCTAACTTGTTCTTTTCAACTATAATACTCAAAAATAAGATATGTGTATTCAAGAACCAATCTATAAGTCTACAAAGTAAATTTCATCGTCCAAGCAATAATAAGAAATATTAGATTTATATTATGAATTGTGAATTTTTAAAGATATTATTTGTTAGTTTGTTTCAAGATAATAAATACTAAATTACATTTGAACCTCAATTGCTTTAGCGCCTCCTTCCCCACCATTTAAATTTGCTCAGTAAAAGAAAAAATTATTACACTATGAATACGTATATTTTACATTATGTTTCATACAAACGTTTATCTCGATTATGTTTTTTTGCTTCTTCATTCTCTCTTTTATGTACGTGTGTTTGTAGAATTATTTTCTTATTTTTCAATTTATACTATTGATTGATAAAAAAAATTTTAAGAATATAAACTATAAGAGAATGGAGATACAATTACTTAATTTATCACTCTTCACATTTTCAAACAACCGTCCATTGAATGAAAGAAGAGGCATGTATACATGTATATATAGATAGCCTTTTTAATTGACATTGAGTTTTCCTTTAGATTAGGTCAATGTTAAAGTACTATAATTAACTCAGAATTGCTTCAAAGATCAAGATGAATGAAATAAAATGATTTTAACAACCCTCAATTTTCTACAACTCCACTTTTTGCCTTCCTTTCGTTATCTTCTTTTTGTTAATCAACTAATTATTTTCGTTGTATGATAGAGAATGATTAATAAAATCAACAAAAAAAAAGAAGAGGATACAAATTAGATAGCTCGAAAAAAATTATATGTTGTAACTAATGTCATATATAATATGGTGAATTTATTTTAAAAATATTATTAAAATTCATATAATTTGACTCTTGAAAAAAGAAATATGAGAAATATTTTAGGGCAGAGAAAGTAATATAAAATGTACAACGGAAAACATATATAAAACACTTGATATACAGGAAAGACTTGTTCTAATGGTAAATTAAATTTGAAGGTTCGTTAAATAAAAAAATTTCTAACTAATAAGTATATATGAGATTATATCTTTAAAAATTACCTCATTATATGAAAGGAATAACATCTTCAACTCTTCATCTCCAATAACATATTCATAAAAATCAACGAAAAATATGTTAGAGCATGTAAATTAGAGTATGCACAAGAATTTACTTCCAATTTATATATATCTAGTGTATAACAAAGAATATTAAAAGGCATAGTGATTAATTATCACGGTAATTGTTAGATATTAATATACATTAAATATTATTGTAATTTGTAGTGTTATGTAAATGAAAAAATGTTAGAAATATTGTGTTAATTAGGGAAAACTATTAAGGGATGAAATATATAAATATGTGATGAAAAAATGTTATTTAACATGGTAAATGCTGTTCTCGCATTACATCATAGTTTTATTAGGCAGATGGAACATTGAATGTTTTTATATACTTATTGATAAATTGATTTTATTTTTCAAAGTAAATATTTTGAGGAGAAATATAAGAAAAAAAGGTTAAAAAAATTGACAAAAATATAAATATCAATGGTAGTCTAAGAGAAATGCTTATAATTGTGGTTTATAGCAATATATATATGCAACACACACACTAGTCATGGACATGTGTATCGTACGTGTGTCTCATAAATTTGTGTAGATTGGATTAGATGAGATATGTGGAATGATACATTTTTGCCGAGCGATGATAAATGTATTTGCAATCAAACAAAGTTAACAGAAAATTCAAGGTATTACCGACATACACCTAAATAAACTATAAGGTTGCTTATATAATTGTCTTTTATCTAAAAATACTTTATCAAATGGTCATTACTATAGATTTGTTATGGGAAATGAGATAATTAATATTTTTTAAATTTATGATTTAAATATGGAATTATTCAAATTCCTATTATAAATTTGTAATTTAATAAAAGCAATAAAGCAAGCTGACCCACTTCAAATACTACAAGGTTTATTGTTAGACTTAAATTAAAAGGAAAAAATAGAAGGATAAAACTAAATTTATAATTTTTGTAAAATTATTTAAGCACGATCAATGCAAACAACGAATAGAAACTATGTTGCCATCGACGTGGGCTGCTCATCAAGGCGGAGAACTTCCACCAACTTCATTAGGCCACAAAAAGAAAAATAGATTAAAAACTAGCTCAATCTCAAAAGTTATGAAATATGTCACAAGCATCCTCTTGCACAACACCATTCCGATCATGAAAATAATTAAAATAATGTAATAAAAATACATGCATTTGTCAATATTACACAAATTAAGAATATAAAAACACAAATGAAATTTACTATAACAAATATAGTAAATCAGAAACAGAAGTAGGGGTGACATAAACATAAAAACATCAAATCAAATTCAATTAATTCGACACGATTATTTTTTTCAAATTTGGTATTCCATTTTTAATTTCAGGGTCCCAGTTCTTCGATTAACGAAAGAATCAAACTTGTATTAAATAAAGTGAAAATTTTATAATATTTAAAACTTTATTAGGCCTAGAAAATTACCGGTTTCAAGTCATCCAAAGTCCAAACCCAAGCGGCCCATTCCTATTCCTAGAAACAATTCGGTTTTGCTGTTTCATTTGGTTTTGGGTTCATTTTAATTTCTGATAAATTAATATTAATATATTAAAAGCTGGTAACTAATTAAAGCATTTTGCTATAATAAAAGTATTAAAAAATATTAAATAGTTCCAAGAGAAAGAAGAATTGTTCAATTTTGATGAGAATTGCGATCAATAAAAGCACGGTTTACATTAGTTAAAAATAGAAAATATTAAATAGTTCCAAGAGAAAGAAGAATTGTTCAATTTTGATGAGAATTGCGATCAATAAAAGCACGGTTTACATTAGTTAAAAATAGTCCATTTAAAATTTTAAAAAATATAAAATAAAGTTCATAATTTAAAAGTAGTTTATTTTATAAGCCAAAAAAGATGTTCCATTAATGAGGCTCATATCAAAATCAAATCGAACAGAATTAATTCCGTTAAGTGTTCGGTACATCCTTTCCCACAACCGAAAATCAAAGAACTAGATCAGTTTAAAAATCTACTGAAAATCGAACGCCTTCTCCCAGTGAAAAGTAAAATTTTAAAATTTGACTATAACTTATTATTATTTTGAGTCTAAAATATATTTAGGGCCAATCCAAAAATTGAGACATATATTCTTTTAAAAATTTGATAGTCATACTAAGTCATTTTCACTTTTTTTCCAATCTATTAAAACATACGAGCGGCCCAAAATACCACAAAAGGAAGAAAGTATTCTCAGGTCATTGTTTTCGAGTGATACTAAAAACCCTAATCTCTTATATTTTTTCCACCACTGGAAGAATACACACTTGCTCAGCTGCTGCACTCTCTACGGATCTTCAGGTAAGTTTCTTGCTTTCTGCTTATTTTTCCTGATAATCGGTAATCGTATCATTTTTTACTTTAATGATTGTATTATACTTGCATAGATTTATCTGTTTGTGGATCTAATTATTCCATCTTACATTTGTTTTTGTTCTTGTTTAGGCTAAAATTGAATACTGTTTGATATTCCTAAATGGAAAATTTGGTTGTGTTGTAATTTTTTTAAGCTAGTGGCTTATTTTGGTAGTATTCGACATCCTGTTACTACAACAACAATAACATAGCAAGTGTAATCCCACTTTGTGGGATTTGGGGGAGGGTAGAGGGAAGGGATTCGACATTCAACTGTTACTTAGATCGACAAATCATGCTTGTAAACAGTTAAAAATATGTGGTTTGTGTTACATTATCTGCATTCTGAATCTATTAAGCAGTTCGTCGTACAGAAGATGAAGATAAACTATGTTGTTTGGAGTTAAAGACGCTGAATCTTGTTTATTAATTTGATCTGTTTGAACTTGACAGTTTTTAGGTTGATTTGTGCTGTGGGAGTGTTGTGTTTATTGTCCTCTGAATCTCTTTAACTGGAGTTGTATCATTATGAAAACTCTTATCAGAAATTTAAGGAGTTTAACAAGAGTTTGAATGAAACCCGAGATGAGGAGTTCTTGAGTTGGATATTTTTGCTTTTTTATATTTCTTTTTATTGTTTTGAATTGGTTTATCTGAGTAAGTGATTGGCCTTGAGTGTTCCATGATGATAATTTTTGCTATATATGCTTCACATGATAGGGATTTGACTGATTAATTGTTTGATATGCGTTAAAAGTCAATAAATTTAAGAAGCAGAGATGGGATTGCATTGCTAGAGAGTTAGCCTATAAGTAAATGTGGGAGCTGCACCTGGGATGAGGATACTAATACAGGGGTTTGTATACTTATATAGTTTAATCTGTAATTTTGTTTTTTCTAGATAGCTAGCCTCTGTCTGGCTATGCTGGTGGTTTTGTACAGATATAATGGTGATCGATAATCGTTGGTTACGAAAGAAGTCAATAATGTGCAAGTAGTATTTTGAGGGTGCTGTCTACGGGGCCTTCACACCATGCAGATTGCTAAAGAGATGAATCCATTGTTAGGAATCATTCAACTTATAAATGATTGTTTGGGTAGCTCTGCCGCCCCCTCTCCATCTATCCATCGTTATTAAAACACTCTACTATTTGAGTGATTTAAGCCCAATAACTTAGTGCATAGTTATAGAGGATTCACCAATTGACCCTAACTTTGTTTGTGATTGAGTGCATTCTCTTGTTGAATGATTACGTGCTTGATTTGGTACTTTGAGATTAACTGATTCACAAAATCAAGCACAACATGAAGAGATTTCCTGCAGGATTGTTTCAGTAATTCTTATTTCGTTCATTTAACAGGTTTCAGATTAAGAAGCTTCAGCAAGGATGGGTCGTGGTACGCATTCAAGACTGTGAAGAAGCTTATCCAGACAGGTAATTGAGAGGTACTACTCAAAGATGACGTTGGATTTCCACACAACAAGAAGATATTGAGGAAGTTACAATACCTTCAAAGCGTCTCCAGAATAAGATTGCTGGTTCTCCACCCACCTTATGAAACGCATTCAGAAGGGACCCAGTCAGAGGCATCTCCCTGAAATTGCAAGAGGAGGAGCGGAGAGACGTATGACTTTGTTCCCGATGAGTCTGCCATTAAGACTGATCTAATCGAGGTCGACAAGGAGACCCTCGACATGCTTTCAGCCCTAGGCATGTCAGATCTTCCTGGTGTTGTCAAGCAGGCTACAGAACCACAAGCAGTAGCAGCAGCTCTCCCAACCTTTGGTCGTGGTGCTGGCGGTTTTGGCAGGAAATACTAAAGACACTACAATATAAGATGTGAACAAAATTATAAACCGAATGTTTTTGATAGACTACTACATGTTTTTAGATATGTCTCCCTAATTTTGTTCAAGGATTGATTGTTAGGCCAAGTTCATGTTATTTAGTTTTGAGAGATGATGGTGAATGAATTCTTGAATCTTTGGTTCTAAATGCACACTATCTATTTCCAATTACATTTGCTGCTGGACAGTGTTGTATGGTGCACTAATGTATCTTGTCAACAAGGGTAGTTGGTCATTCCTTTCCTTTATAATATTTGTTTGTTGGGTGTATTAGTATTTGCTCTTAGAGTAAAGCATAGGAAGTGTTCAGATGTACTCGGAGTTTATGAGTTTCATGCACTAATTAGTTTAAAGTAGTGACATTAACAAAAATAATCTGAGGTTCTAAAGTTGTGCAAGGAAAATTTAAAAATCTAAATAAATGGAGGGTATTTTTTTTATAAATAAATAAATTATTTTAAAAATTATATAGTGATATGTTTATCAAATAGTCAATAAAAAATTATACCAAAATAACTAGTTTCATTATATTAAATTCCAAGGAGTCCATGGAAGCATAAAATGCAAAAAAAGAAAAAGAAAAAAGAAAGCTTTCTTTCAGATAACACTATCATGGCCAGGAAGAAGGATTTAATTTATATCCAGTGACACAAAATTAAACTTCTGCACTATAAATACAGAAGGCTACTTACTTTATTGGGGAAGAGTACATAAATGGGATCAAAAACTAAATTAATTACATAAAAATAAATTATTTCATATTAATTATTTGAGATAGCATAAAATAATTATAATTTATGCTTCGCTATGAGGTTGAAGGTTTTTCGCGTATAAGATATTTTGGTAGTATATAAATATATTATGATGGTATCATGAGGTGTGCATGACAATATATTTAATATACTACGACAGATTCTAAATATAGCCTACGCCAATATATGTATATACTCGTGATGGTATCATGAAGTATATCATATCAAAATATGAATATATTGTGATAGTATCATGCATAATTAAGTAGTGTATCCTCGAGGATCGCTTCAATCTCAAGTGATATGACAATATATAAATATACTACGAAGGTATTTCATGAAGGATTGAGGAACCCGCGCGCTATTCTCGAAGGATCGTTTTCATCCTCAATGATACCATGACAATATATGAATATACTACGATGGTATCATAAAAGATTGCAAGATGAGTTATTTTATGTAATTAATTAGGGTAAGATATAAGAGGGTGAAGCACAAGAATATTTTGTTTCGATGACGCAATTATATAAGTTCCCATTTTATTATTTAAGTTATTAATTTTATTTATTATGAAAAATATTTGTAATTACTTTTCGGGAATTGAAAGTTAATAATTAATTTTTATCAAGTTTAAACTAAATTTATTTTGTTTTTTCACTCAATACCTATTAAAAGATTCGACTAATTTGTATTTATGCTTAAAAGTTCAATTTTAGAGTTAATGTACTCCATCTCAAAGGTGATTTAGTTTCTAGAGTTTGACTTCAAGACTTCGTTAAGAATCAAAGGATATTTGATTAAGATGAAGTCACGGTTGCTTATTACCATCAAATGTTGTGAGTAATGATAATTTTTTTATGTTTTTAATTTTTTAAATTAAAAATATTCAAGTTTTAGCCTTAAATCCTCTTAAAGAGTCAAGGCGCGTATTTAATAATGTGTTACACGATGCAAATATGAATTAATTTATATGGTAAGACAAATATCAAATATAGAGGAAAAAAAAGAAGCAGCTTTGAATTCTTTTGGGGTTAATTTAGGTAACCAATTACCAAAATTGTCCCTGAAGCACCAAAGAGCATGTTAAACATTATGAACTCTCAACACTGTTCACTCTCTCTGAGTGTGGAGTTGATGATAATGGACAGCAGTCATCTTCTCCCTCTCTTCCACCGCACACTACTCTCCATCTCCGCCACCCTTCACCGCCTCCATCCTCGCCGGAAAACACCACCCCTCCAATTACTTCCACCTCCATCTTCTCCCTCAAGTCCTCCTCTGACTCCTGAAAAGCCCACTCACCTCTACCAGCCTCCGCCGTCCCACCACCACCACCAACAACAAGCCCCTAGATACTTCTCCCTCTCAGAATCTTGAATTTACAAAGAACCCCTTAAAACTTCCCACCCCCCCTCCTTCCTCTTCACCACAACCAAGCCTTAGTAACAAACTTTGGTTATCCAACAAACTCTCAGCACCTCCCCCACCGTTAATACCTACTGAAGGAACATCCAATGATGGGGATGAGAGCGATTTGTACAGTGCAGATGCTGAAGAAATGCAAAAAAGTAGTGAATTTAGGGAAAAAGGAAAAATCTTTATTGGAAATTTACCACTGTGGGTTAAGAAGAAGGAGCTTGCTGAGTTCTTTAGGCAATTTGGTCCTATCAAGAATGTGATTTTGATAAAGGGTCATCATGAGACAGAAATGAATAAGGGGTTTGGGTTTGTGATATATGGGGGCTCAACTGCAGAAAAGGCAGCAATGAAGGCTGTGGAGTTTGATGGGGTTGAATTTCACGGAAGGGTGTTGACTGTTAAATTGGATGATGGAGGAGAATGAAGGCAAAAACTGAGGAAAGGAGGAGGTGGGTGAAGGGGGAAGATGATGTGGAGTACAAGTCCAAGTGGCATGAGGAGAGGGAAGGGTCAAGAATGATTTCAGGAAAGTTTTAGACACACAGCCAGAGAATTGCAGGCCGTTGTGCAAGCTTTCCATAGAATCAAGCATGTATCATGCTTACTGAGATACCTCAAATTTACTTTGCTTACAGTGCTCTTAGCACCCTGTAGTGTAATTCCAGTAAGATTATCGGAAAACAATGAAGTAAGATAAGGAATTGAAATTTTCCTACTGAAAAAAAAAAAGAAGATAAGGAATTGGAACTTTAATTATGTGGTAGACAATTATTTCTTACAACAACAGTTTTGGTGCTCAACTTTTGTATGTTAATGTTTAAGCAATGGGCAGATTGTCTTGGCCCTATTAGCAAAGCTATAAACTAGACACTACGGAAGTGATGTAGGTTGTGAACATGTTTCATCTTAAACCTATTGCCTGGATACCAAGTTTTTCACTTAAGCCCGAGCATGGACCCCGGACTGCGACACGGGGCCTAGGAACACACAAATGGCTCCAGCCTAACCCATGTAATATACAAAACATGATGAAGAGCATATGACTAAGTGGAAGTAAAACATAAATCATAACATGAGAGGAAGTCTAGAATCTCATAAAGCATATACGGACTACAAGTCAACACCACTGAAGCATCTAAACATAGTTGTCTGAAAGTTTCTAATCATAGATGAGCTAATGGGACAACACCTCTAACTAGATCTACTAAAATTTGAAAATTGAATGACATAAAAGAAAGAACATATGTCAAAACTAACGTCCAAGGATGTAATGCTACTCACCAAAAGAGAGAATCCTACTCACAATTATGCAATTCACACAATAGAGATTATAGGATGATATAGAAACACTCACCCTCTCAAATATATTCAAGTGTACACAAATTGACCCATAGGTTTTTCCTTCATGTAATTCATTAATATAGAGCTGCAAAGCTTGAAATCACTAAGGACTTGTAGGTCATAATGTAGGTTAGGGGTAAGGATAGGGAAACTACTTTAGTTCAAGTGAATATAACCTCTCTAATGCTCTTGTAAAAATCAAACATCCTGATCACAACATAGAGTCAACTCCACCTTATCTCTCCTTTCTGCATCCATGTTTTCCCAAAAAGCCACCCTTCTAAACACCTTGATTTCTACATTAAGCGTCCATTACGTAAGAGATAGAACCACTCACCCTTTATTTCTTCCTTTGATCAAAAGGCTCAAACAACCATTTTTGCATTAAACATTCGATGCTACCTCACATTGAAGTTCATTCCTCTTTTTTCTTTTTATGCACACACCCCAAACTTAGGCTTTTGCCTACATCAACATTTTATTTTTCTTATTCTCCCTCAAATCTTGGGATTTTACCCCATTTTATTTTCCTTTTTATTAGAAATTAGGAGGAATGACTGTCAAATTAGAGGATTCAAGAAGGGCAAAGGTGTGTAGCAAGGCTTCAAAAAAGGTTTTAAGGCTAAAAATAGTCTAACAAGGATTAACTATTAAAGGAAGACATTTTTTTTCAGTGAAGTGAGAGAATCTAAAAAGGGCCTAAAGTCATTTTTCAAGCTTTTTACACATCTGATTTCGCCTTGAATCACATTCAAGGAAAGTTTTGGACGACATGCATACACAATAATAAACAATAACCTTACCACAGTGCATCATAATTCCAAGGAGCTCCAGCTATTTTGAGAATCAATTGAAAAGTATGACTTTTGAAAGGCTATTCCAAGTTCCATACAACTCATTTGTGAATTAAGAAGCTAAACAAAGAATGTAGGCCTCAGAATAAGAGAATGCTTTTGTAAGTTCATTTTCCCCTCTTTTCTTAAAATTGAATTTCCTTTGCCAATGAAATTTTTGGTGGTGCTGCTCAATACAAGTGCACAAAGACCAGAATAAAAATAAATGTGCGCTTTTTTAAGAAAGTGGCCCTCAATCAATCATTGAAATGTCAGTCGGTTCAATACAAAAATTAAGATAAGAAAAATTTTCTCCTTGAAAAGAACCATGGCTAAAAAAACCCCTCAGAGTTTATTTACAAGCTACTATTTACAAAGACAAGTTAAATAGCAAGTCATGATGATTTTCCCTTAAGAATGACATCACCCAATCTATCATACGACCAAATCATGCATCACTAACGAGTGGGTTACCTAGAATTCACCCCCAATGAAAATAATGTATTGTCTCCAATGTGTAAGATTAAATAAAATAAGAGAAGAATGGGTAAAAACCCCTGAACTGGTAGAGGCTTATTCATGGGTGCATGACATGCAGGAGATGGACTTGTAAAGAATAAAAGCTTCAGAACTATTACACCCTGTTTTTTTTTATGTTTATTTTATATTTGTATGTGATGTAAAGGGAAGCACGAGCTGTATATTGATCGCAGGTGAGGAGAGAAACATGTACGAAGGGAAGAGTAAAGAGGGTCAATTTTAATTGATTATATCTCCTAATCTATATAGATTTAGGAGTCTTACGACTTATAATATTAAAGGTATTTGAGTCTAGTTTTAATAACATCAAATACTCATCAATCAGAGTACGAAATAATAGTTATGGTCATTTTACTCGAGGCACCGACAAACAGTGACGGTAGGCGCGCCACCCACCACTCCACCTCTTATTTATTCTAAGTCACAAATTTCCCAATTTATTTTAAGAATATCCAAACGGGAGGAGCTTACAGACCTTATTTCCTACATTTTCCAGCAAAGGTGAAGGCAATCAATCCATTGAAATACCTTAAATCGCAAGACGAATTCCGAGGAAGATCGTGGCTTTCCAAGGATTTTTCTGCTGGACTGCTTTGTATGATTACAACAAGTTGTGGTTCTCTTTGAGCAAAGGAAATAGGAAGAACATACTCCTACCTTTATATAAGCATATCTCCGCGAAAGGGTGAGTAATTCTCTTGATTTCTATAAGTTTAGTGAAAGGGAACTTAGAGAAAGTTTGTAATATTATGTTGTTGAAATTGTTGTGTTACTTCGTTTTTGATGAAATTCTGGGTAGTGGAGATTGAGGAACACCTCTACTACTTTGGATAATAAAATATCCATGTATATTTACATCATACCTTTTGGATTTCCATGAAAATTGTGAAGGAAAAACTTGTAGTATTGAATTGTTGTGTTCTGTTGTATGTTGTGTAGTGCTTGCTGCCCAGTTTTTCCTTTTGTGAACATTTCCAGGTCGTGAGCAGCTTGTTCCCTCCAAACTCTCTACTTCCATCCATAACTAATAAGAAAATCATGGTGTAACCACCATCAAAAATCAATACAAGTTTGGATAAAGATTTGTGAAGTTTCGGAGGCTAGTTCTTACGGAGAAAGTTAATCTTGTTGGCTGCATTTTTTCTGTGTTTGCATTTCTTGGCAGTATCAAGCTAGGATATATTTACATATTTAATAGGAGTTAAATGAAAGATAGTTAAGTATTTATACTTTTTTTATCCGCTTAAATTCGCAAGCTAAAGTAAGAAAATGAAGTGAAAATTGATATGGCTTTGTGTGATATTTGAATGAGGTTGCTGCCCCTTTTTTGGGAGATTAATGCTTGAATTTATCCAAAAATTGGAAGGAATAGAACTCACCTTTGTGGAATTTAAACATAAAAATAAGGCAAGTGAAAATCTCTTGAATTCCCTCAAGTTTAAGACACCTAAAGTATGTAGAATTGCTGAAAAATTGTCTTGTGATGTGGCTGTTTTGTTGTATATTTTTGTGACATGAATTGTTATTGGGAACATGACCTAGCCAAGTCCTCATTCCATGATATATACGAAGGAAGTTGAAGGTATCGGAGTTTCTATCAAGCGGGAGAAATTGGCTAAACACCGCGACGATGCAAGATATGTAAAGGTGTACCTATTCTTATTTTTCAAGCACGAAATCTTGTTGTTGAAACGGACAATGTCCTATGTTTTCGGACTCCTATTGAGGAATATATGATTCTGACCACAGTGTTAAAAATACTATATAACAATCTTAAAATGTTGAAAGTGTTGGAAGTGAACGAATGTAAAAAGAAAGGCGAATTATTTATGATTATTGTCGTAGTTGTAATCGAGTCTGAAGTCCCCTCAACATGGGTACTATGAGCTGGTCTTGTATTATGGATGCATGTGATATAAAATGTGTTTAAAAGTCTGGTTGTTAGAGAAATTGCAAAAAGGGTAAGACGACGATGCACGAATGAACATAAAGCTAGAAAATGATTTTAAGATAAATAAGGGTAAATGAGAATAACGAAATGAAAATGCCTTATACTAGTTGTCTACCCTCTTATACACATTTTTTAAGGTATATAAGGCCAAGAGAAGATTCCTCGATTTCCTCTCCTTTTGCTAACCGGCTTGTTAATGAGTTTTCTAACCAACAATATGTTGAACTTGAAAATAGAACTCGAATGTGTAAACTATCTATATGTCAATGTAACCATCTCTATGGGTAGGTTATACACAATGTCTTAATGTTAACAGGTTATATGAAAATAAGAATACATATATATTCTTATGCTTACATTCAATTTACTTGGTTAAGGCATCAAGAATTGTCTTAGAACATCAAGCCGTATGTTTACTAGAACTCTTTTTGCTATCTGAACCCTTGAGAGTCACCAAGGCATTAAGTAAAAATAAGTGGTCTAAAATACATTATGTGGTAAGAATATGTAATGAATATTATTTGGCAAGCTTCTATGAATTAATTAGAGTTGAACGTTTGTAAAATAGTAACTTGAGTTAAAGAGAAGCTCTCCGCTATGCCCCTAAACAATTATGTTGTTTATCTTTAAGTATTGAATTGTATTTCAAGTCATGTCAAAGGTTAATCATAAAAAATTCTAAGATGCTTATAAAAATGTTAGGCTTTCTTAAGCTCCTCTGTTAGTTGTCAAGTTTGTGTAAGTTATCTTAATGTTGTTCGAATTACGGCTATAGGTCTTTATTTTCCTATAAGGCAATCCTTTGAGAATTTCTTGCAAAGTTTAAGCTGAAGAACTCCAGATCTCAGATCCGTACGTTATATTTTCACGTTCATAAGTTACGTTGAAATGTGTGATGCTAATGTAAGGAGTTTCAAGTAATCATATTTCGAGAATCTCGCTAACGACTCAGTCAAGTATTTGAATTTTCAAAAAGTCTAAGAAGTCAAGTCTTTATAAGTCTCATTAGCAAGAAGTCTTAATATACAGTTCTCATGTTATAGCACGTAGTTTTACCTGTTCACTTCTCTTTATGTTTAGCTCTTTTCGAGTTATTATTTAAGTTCTCTTAAGTCTAGAAAAGAGTCTCAAGTATACATGTTCCCAATGCAGATGCAAGTTTTCTAGCAATCAATTAAGTTGAGAACTCATATCAGATACTCTGTACAAAAGTCATAGATATGTGTACAACTTTAGCCTATCAGATATGACTAGTTGAGTGGTATCGAGCTAAAAGCTCTCTTTGGTCGAGTTAGTATTTAGTTGTTCTAGCAGACACCCAAGGAGGGTTATTATTGAGTCACCAGGGTAAGAGATTGTGCCTTAACATGGTTGCCTACCTTTCCATGTATGTCTTGAGAGATATATAGCTAAGGAGACTTCGTAATCATAAGTTACTAAGTTTCCAAGCTCTAATGTCCCTTCAAACATGGTCTATAAAATTGTTGAAACTCTTATGACGTGTACACCTTCTTATAATTTATACGAGTCTTGAATACACGCATTTGGTTATTTGCTAGATTTACATGTTATGTGTGTTTACTTGCGGTTATGTGTTACGAAAGAGGCCTATTCAAGCCACATTTTAGCATTTATCATTTCTATGCTATACTTGCTAAATTGACTCAAGATAAGCCCTATCGGCTCAATATATGATTATGATTAAGATTTATTTATTTACACCGATGTGGTACACCGGCTGAGAGTTCTTTATTTTACCCAGTGTGGCACACCAACAGGATGGATTTTACCCTTGTATGATACAATCGCCAGAGATATTTGCTTTACTTCCGCTATGATATCAAGGAAGATATTTTATATATGGATTTATGGTTGGCTGGTTGCTAGTATTACAGTTATAGTTTTTTCTTACGCATTACTTGATTGCATTTGAACCTCAATATAGAGCCATTATCAGTGTTTCTATTTACAAGATTCCGTGTTGGGCATTATTCCATATTCCTAGTTTTGTTATCCTGAAGTTCACTTTCGTTATAGAGTGCTGTTAATAACTACAGGTTGCAGAGTTCCAGGTTATAAGTATCCTTTATATGTTTATGTGTTGATTCGATTATTGTAAGATTTCTATCTCACAATAGAGTTTCAGTCTTACATATCAATATATTTCATTCATACTAACATCCTTTCGGATGGGGACCTGCGATCGTGCTGCAGGCAGGTGGAGGCCGAGATTGCCAGTTGCTGTAGCGGCTCATGATCAACGGATGTTGGTATGCTCTCTTTCTTCCTAGAGCTAGCTGGCTATTTCAGCGTGATTTTGGAGTTGCAGTTAGTGGGTAGGCTGCAGCCTTGTCTCCGACTATCAGTTTCAGCTTACTCAGAGGCCAGGGACTTAGTATGTACAAAGTGATATTTTAGGTTGTATTCTTGTCATTTTCTGTGGCTTGGTTTTGCATGTCATAGTCTTGATTCCATTATTTTAGTTATTTATCCTATATTGTTAAGAACTTTTTGGGTCCAATTGTAATTTCCAATTGATTGTGAAAAGTGCCTGAGGGTCAAGTGTTACAGTTATTGTAACGACCGAACAGAGGTGGCACGAACGATGACATGGGACAAGGGACCTCGAGAGGGCCCAAGTAGGCCCATGACATAAACATACATTTAACTTCATTCATAAGTGGAAGACTAATCACAAGGCATATGTGCAGAAACATAAACATAATCATATAACATATCATAACGTAAGGAAATTCCTAGACATACACGCACGATGAGTACTACATCCCCGTCTGAAAGCTTCACAGCATACGATGGCTTGATGGAACAAATACCCCAACTAACCCGGACAAGTAGTGAAGCATAAAAGTAGCATGAATGTCTGTTAAATGGCCCTCGGAACATGAGGACTCACCAATAAGCTAAAAGTGCACTCTGATTGACTAGATATGAGGATGAGCTCCTGGTGCCGAAACCTGTATCATAAGACGATACAACATAGAAAGTATGGTCAGTGGCATGGAATGTACTAGGAGTATACAAGGTAAGTAAAACAGATATTAAAATGTGTGATAGCTCATATAATATCATAAGAGTAGGACATCATGCTCATATCATAAATATCATAACATAACATATCATAGGCCTCAATGTTTTCAAGACATTCGTAATACAAATCAAAATCATAATCATGAGAGGAAAGACGTAATGAACATAACTTAAGCCAATATACATAATTATAGACATGCATAAATCATGAGAAAAAGTGGAAGATTATCTTAACCAACATACCCTATATGAGCACAAAGGAAGCCCGACTTGTAACCCTTAGTCGGGAGGGTGTCCGTACCTTGCCAAGGGTAGACTATGAAAGTGTGATATCACCATGAAAAGGGCTAATTGGGCCGGGGACAGTCACAAAGGAGGTCCTAACGTACCTACGACGACACGTAGTGTATGAGATTCAGGGCAAATCTCTAGGCCCGGAACTCACTGGTGTTCATACTACCCCAAAACATATATAGTGCTCATAGTATAATATGCATGAGTTCATAGGCTAGTTAAATCATGATAATCATAAGCATGCTCGTAGATACGTGAACTAGCCATGAAACAAGGCCCGTGAGTCGGCCTAAACATAATTCATAAATTATAAGTTTCATACATACTCGTAGATCATACTATAACTTATCAATCATCAAATCATGATGGGTACTTGGGTATGTTCATATTTAAAAATCATAACTATGCTGGGCTCGTAAATATCAACAACAGAAGTGAAGATCATAAATTAATTCATCATAGATCTTACATAATTGGGCTTAATTTAGTAGAAATCGAAATCAATAATTTGATAATCAAATAGTTGTAAAATCTGATCAAAATCCTTAAAATATAATTTAAATCATAATTTAGAACAATCCATTTGCAAATAATTAGATTTTCATAAACATCGAATTAAAACCCCGATAGATTTTTAGTAGACGTCCATTGATTACTTGAGAATAGGCATGGGTGTGAACGGATTCACCCATTCGTAACTCCACATACCATGATTCCGATTCTCACACT
Source organism: Datura stramonium (assembly GCA_018107945.1). Classification (NCBI taxonomy): domain Eukaryota; kingdom Viridiplantae; phylum Streptophyta; class Magnoliopsida; order Solanales; family Solanaceae; genus Datura; species Datura stramonium. The sequence continues at coordinate 118,507 of JACEIK010002027.1, read as the reverse complement.
TCCTTGATAGCCCAAAGAGAATTGAGAAATTGAGAAATTCTCCAAGCTTGACCTCCAAGGAAGAGCTCTAATTTGCATGCTTGGAATGGTAAGGCTTAGAATAGGTTTAACACCCTTAAAACCCTAGTAGCTGAGCTTAAAACAACGCAGTTTAGATCAAGGATCCTATAAATTATGAAATTCCTTAATGGTTTGACAAAATCTCATATCGCCAGAACATTTGTCGCCGACGAGTCGTTAGTAAATCACAGATCGTTTGCCAACCCGTTAGGCAAATGACAAGTCGTTTGCTTAATCCAGAAAGTACAATTTTGAATTTCCTGTTGTTGCTCAAACCACGGTCACTTAACGACTCATTAGGAAAATAACGAGTCTTTGTTTAATCCGTGAAGTACACTAGAATTTCCCCACCGCCGGCCAAAAACCACGAGTCACTTAACGACTCGTTAGGCAAATGACGAGTCGTTTGCTGACTCATTAGGGGATATTCCTATATTTACAAATAAAGGGTGATTTGTTGACTCATTAGCAAGACGATGATTCACTTAATGACTCGTTAGGAAAATGATGAGTCATTTGACGACTCATTCTGAGCCCTAGTGTAGAAAATTCTCGTTTTTCTCTGCTTCAACCCCCAAGGTTTGATCTTTTAGGCTTTAGGGTATAACAATATCTCCCTTGGGAAAATTCATCCTCGAATGTTGGAAAACATACAAAACAGGGATACACAATTATCATTATCAAATACCGATCATTTAAACCAAAATCCGTCTCCAATTCATATCACATAGCTGAACTGATCTCATGCTTCACATACACATCCATATACATAAAAGAAACTTGAACACATGAACTGAACATGAAACTAAATGATCTGTCACAGAAACTGGTACCTCAAGTTGAAACTGAGCCGCTAGAGTATAAGTGTGGGTATTTGGCCATCCTATCCACTTCACCACGTAGCCTCTTTTGACATGTTGATTCCTTCATAATACTTTAAATTAATCTACTTCCTTGTTCCTTAGCCTCCGAACCTGACAATCCAATATTTTAACCGAACTTCCTCGCATCTAGGCTATCCTTAACACCAACACTGTCCACCGAGACTACTAATCTTGGGTCTCCCAAACATTTCTTCAAAAGCGATACATGAAACACAAGATGCATGGAAATAACTTGAGGGTAAGTCTAACTCACTCACCTTACCAACTCTTTCATAATCCGGTAGGGACCAACATAACAAGGAATGCTTCCTTTCTTTTCCAAACCGCATGACTTTCAAGGGAGATACCTTCAGAAATATCCAATCGTCCACCTCGAACTCCAAATCCCTCCTCCTCATATTAACATATGACTTTTGACAACTCTGAGCAATTTTTAGCCTATCCCATTGATAACGTCCAAAATATATTCTTAAATCAAAGAATATACACGAATGTTGTATCAAAACAATAAGTAACCCGGTGAGTGTCGGGGTCGAATCCTACGAGGACTAGGGAGTGATGAATTCAAGCATCGATTGAGAAGTTGATTTTAGCTTGCACCATATAGATTTAACATAAAAACAAGCAAACAGTGGGAATAAAATTTGCATAGAATTATAAACAAAGTTCTTTAGTGAACTCAAAATAAAAGGATCATTGTAGACAATATTTGTGAAATACTAGAGGTATGGTAGATGAAATACTAATTAGATTGGAATGGACCAGGTTATCTTCATAAGTTCAATAAACGTAAATAACTCGGAAATAGATAACCTGAGCTTCCCAACCTATTGACTACCCTTAGCTAGAGTTTTCTCAAACTCTAGATGCAATTTAACACACCTGAATTGATTTGGATCGCCAGTCTCCATTATTCTTAGCTATTAGTTGCTAATTAGGAAGGAGGAAGTAATTTCAGCTATTACTAGCTTAATTTTACAACCTCACATCCATACCCACTGACTAGATTCCCTTTCAATACTTAATTATTCTCTCTCGAGCAACAATCAAGCAAGTAGAGATAGACCCATATCATCAATGGATCATTAATAGATTGAAAGAAATCCAATAGATTTACACTTAATTGAACATTATGAAGTTAACTCTAACAATACCCAATCCACTCAAGTATTCATCATCACACACCTCTAGTTAATGATTTTAGCCACTCATAGTTAAGAAATTCAAAAACACAATCAGCAAAGGCATCATTTAATTTAATAAGAAGAGTAGATAAACCAAAAGCACAATTATCCTTCAACTACAACTAAAACTAATAATACCAAAGAAGAAAAGAGAGCAGAGCATCTTTTTACAACTTTCAATCAAAATCCTTGTTCTCAGCTAAAAAATGGTCTTTAGCTAAAAGGAAAAGATGATGGGTGTGTACTTGGCTTATCTTCTCTCCTCCTCTCCCTCCTTCTGCAATGTACTTCTCTCTTTCTATTTATACCCTGGAAAAGTTGGGTATTTTTCCCTTCCTTTTCAACAATGGACAATTTTACCCTAATAGCATCATTCGAACCGAGAAGGCACCGGATGGTTCGCCAATGAAACTGTGAACCGCCAAAGTTTGCTCTTCTTCTTCAATCATTTCCAATGAACTTCGGACGTTCACCCGGTGTTTCACCATGCCAAACCTGAACCGCCAGACTCAAACACCAATCCCATAATTTTATGAGTGTCATTTGGCGATCAACCGCGCCCCGCCATAGGTGAGTCGTGAACCGCTGGTGGCATTCCTCCAACAAGACTGTGATCTTCATCTTTTTAACCGGCATTTTTCCGGTTAACACCTGTGTTTTGCCACTTCACTATTTATTTTACACCATTTAAGCTCTTTTCTTCAAACTTAGGCATCTGCACGCAACAAAATAAAAAAGGGCATAAAATCCAAATAATCAACTCGAGAACTAAGCAAAACTCAAACTTTAGAGGTCTAATGAGTTGAAATACCAACTCATCACCCTTATCAACTAAACCTTCACCATAGCCTCATGAAGCGAATCTGCCCTATCATAGCTACCTCACTAACCTCAACCATCCGATGGGAAATCTAAGATCTCCACCTATAAAGAGCCTTGAATATTTGGATGTTAGAATGATAGTTGTTAGTATAAGCAAACTCGATCAGGGGCAAGTGATCATCCCAACTACCTTTGAAGTCCATCACGCATGCTCTCAACATGTCCTCGAGAGTCTAGATTGTCTGCTCCACTTGGCCATCTCAGTCGCGGGATGGGAAGGTCATACTGAGCTAACCTGATTCCTAAGACCCTTCAAAAGACTGCCAAACTAAAGTAAACTGAGTACCTTGTCCGAAATAATGGACAAGGGCACTTATGTAGTCGAACCAACTCTAAGATATACAACTTGGCATAATCATCCGCTGAGTGTGTGGTTTTCACCGGTAGGAAATGTGCAACTTGGTCAATCTGTCTACCACCACCCAAATAGAATCATGGTACCAGGTAGGCCTAATGAAATCCATATAATCTTCCACTTCCAAGTGGGAATGTTAATGTCCTGAAGTATGTCTCCCAGCCTTTGATGTTCGACCTTTACTTATTGATAGTTCGGGCATTTGGCTATGAATTTTGCAATATTCTTCTTCATGCCATCCCACCAATAGATTTCTTGTAAGTCACGATACATCATGGTCGCACCTGGATGGATAAAATAGCTGGAGCCATAGGCCTCATGCAATATCAAGCTCCTCAAATCATCAACATCGGGAACACATAGGAGACCTTGGTACTGAAGCACAGCATCTCCCCTTGGAGAAGACCTCCACCTTCTGACTTTCGAACGGCTTCCTTCAGCTATACCAATATCGATCCTCATCTTGTCTAGCTTTCACATCAGTCACCAAGGCCGATTCTGACCCATTTTGCACAACAACGCCGCCATTCGGTTGAGCCGACCAACCCACTCCCAACCTTGCAAGTCGATGGACATCTTTCACTCAGCTCCTTCTTCCCTCATCCACATGGGACACACTCTCCATAGAGAAAGCCTACTAAGTGCACCGCTACAACATTAGCCTTACCAGATGGTAAAGAACACTCATATCATAGTCTTTGAGTAGCTCTAACCCCCTCATTTTCCAGATTGAGTACTTTCTATGTTAACACATATTGTGAAGCTCTTATGGTCCATAAATACATCCACATGGACCCTATATAATGCTACCATATCTTCAATGCTAACACCACTCCTCGGCTAACTCAAGATCATGGGTTGGGTAATCTCTTTTCTCATGAACCTTCAACTGCCTAGAGTACACATGCTATCACTTTTCCTTGCTGCATCAATACACACCCGAGTCTCTGACTCAAGCATCACAATACACCACAAAACCAGTTGTACCCTCGGGTAGGGTCAACATCGGTGCAGTAGTAAGTCGAGAGCCTTCAAGCTCTTGGAAGCTCTTCACAAGCCTCCGGACTACTGAAACTTCACCTTTTCTGTGTCAACTGGTCAAAGGTGCAGCAATAGATGACAAACCCTCAACAAATCTTCGATAGTAGCCAGCTAAACCCAAGAAGCTTCGAATATATGAGAGGGATTCACCGTCTAGCCAATTCTTCACCGCCTCACTTTTCTAAGAATCTACTCTTATGCCTCACTCGATACGACATGGCTCCAAATGCCATGGAGTCCAACTAGAACTCACACTTTTTGAACTTGGCATACAATTGGTGATCCTTGAGAGTCTGCAACACTACTCTCAAATGAGCGACATGCTCCTTCTCAATCCGAGAGTATATAAGGATGTCATCTATGAACAAAATCACAAACGTGTCTAGATACGGCTTGAACACCCTATTCATCGTAACCATCAAGGCTTCGTGGAGCATTTGTTAGGCCAAAAGACATAACTACAAAACTCATAATGTCCATATCGCATCCTAAAGCCGCTCTTGAGATATCGCCTCCTGAACACTGAGTTGATGATACCTGAACCTGAGATCTATCTTTGAGAAACACTTGGAACCCCGAAGCCTGATCAAACAGATCATCGATCCCGGGTAAAGGATACCTGTTCTTAACGGTGACCTTGTTCAATTGTCGATAGTCAATGCACATCCGAAGCGGACCATCCTTCTTCCGGACAAATAAAACTGGTGCACCCCATGAAAACTTGCTCGGTCTGATGAAGCCTTTATCTAATATGTCCTTTAAATGATCCTTCAACTCCTTTTGCTCGGCTAAGCTTACCCTATAAGGAGAGATAGAGATACATGCACGATAGAAGGTCAATACCAAAGTCAATCTCCCACTCGGGAGGAACACCTGGCAAATCATCAGGAAAGACCCTGGATACTCACCCACCACCGGAACTGACTGATAGTCAGGTTCCCCGACTCAACATCTGTAACTATGACCATGGTATGCAACCCTTAGAAATTATCTTCCGGGCCTTAAGATATGTAATAAATCGACCTGTTGGTACAACCAAACTACCCTTCCACTCTAAAATCGATTCTCCCAGAAAATGAAATTCCACCATACTGGTTCTTAGCACCACAGAAGCATAACACGCATACAACCAATCCATGCCAAGAATAATATCAAAGTCAGCTGGTACAACTCTAAAAGGTCCATGGAGGTGACTTTATGCAATATAGTGATCGGCCATCCTCTATACACCCTAGCTACAACCAAATCACTGACAGGGGTAGAAACTGAAATGGATCTGACAAAGTCTCGACCTTTAACTCCAAAGCCACTAGAAATATATGAGTCAGAAAATAAGGAAGCTCGGATCTAGCAAAGAATAAACATCAATATGAAAAACACGCAACATACCAAGGACTACATCTGGAGAGACTCGTTCCTGACGAAGTGCTAAAGCATAAACCTATTTGGCGCTGACCGCCGGCTGAACTAGTTTCGAGGCACCTTGCTGAGGGGGGATGTGCTACTGGAGCGTTAGAACTAGCTGCCGGCATACGAGTTCCACCGACCCTCGTTTTGGCTGAGGGGCAATCCTTGAGTCTCGTGCATGGGTTTGCCACACCCAAAACAAGTGTCGGAGCCAACTAGGCACCTCCCAGGATGATTCTTGCCGCACTTCACACAAGTTGAGAAAGTGCGCTCTACCTGCATGCTTCCCTGGTTTCGAATCTGAGCCCTGCTCCTCCAATCTCCTCAGAATCTAGATTGCATACTAGCCGATGATGGTGCTAGAGAAATAGACCTATGTTGAGACCGCTGACGCTGTCCACCCCCTCTGATCTGACCTGAGAAGTCCTGCAACTGTTGGTCCTGGGCCCTCTTGGTATCTCTCTGCCTCTGATACATCGACTCCATTTGCCGGGCATGCAACACAATATGGGGAAAATCTATATCCCGATGCAACATGGTGATCCTACAGTTCTTATCCGTATAATCCGCCTACTCCATGAAAAATAAATCACCCGAGCTCTTTTGGTCTGCCACCAACTCTGGCGCATACTTCTGATAAACGGGTGAAATTCAATGCGTACTCCTGAATGGAAATGTCACCCTGCTTTAAGTTAACAAACTCGGCCACCTTTTCCCACATCTCCCGAGGGAAGAATCGATCCAAGAATGCTGTGTGGAACTCTTCCCAACTAATTGGGCCTACACCTACTTCCCAGCATCTCTCCACTATTTTAACCATATGCGGCCACCCTTAAGCTGATAGGAGGCCAAATCAACACAATTCCATTGGTCACCCCATAACCTAGGTGATCTTTTAGAATCTCCTCAACGAAATCATGTGGATCCTCATGTACCTTGGGACCCAAGGAACCTGAGGGTTCATCCCCAAGAAGTCTCTAATTCGGGTCACTACCGCATTGCCATTTTATAGAATATGCTGCAACCCGCCCGCTGGCTGACCTAAGCAGTCAAGGCTCGCGCTAAATATCTGGATAGCCACCCAAAACTCAGCATGGGCAACTAGCCTCGGTGCCTAGGCTCCTCATCAGGTGGGGCCTCGCTGATGCCCATGATCATTGCCATCTCTATGGAATTCACCATTCCCATTTCTCCTTCCGTTCATTCTTCTAGGAGCCATTATTCTACAATCGCGAATAGCATGAATTAGAAGGATAGAAGGATTTTTCATCGCACGACATAGACCATAAAAAGGGAACATTTCCTAAATGTCTCATATCCTCTTCTTCATAAGTGTAGAGCGCTTCACACCCATGAAAAAGACTCTACTAACCGTGGATTTTAAACACCCTAGAACACTTCAAACTTATGGCTCTGATAGCTCAAGTTTGTCACGACCCGAATGGAGGCTCTGATCGCGACACGGGACAAGAGACCCTAGGAGAGAGCCCAAGTCAACCCATGCATACATCTAACTTTCATTCATTATAAGCGGAAGACTAATCACAATGCATAGTGGAAACATAAAACATAATCATAAATATCATAACGTAAGCGTTCCTAGACATACATGTTGAGTACTACATACTGTCTGAAAGCTCCTACTACATACGATAGGTTGATGGGACAACACCCTAACTAACCCGAACAAGTACTAAAGTATTAAAAGTAGCATGAATATATGTCAAATAGCCCTTCGAACATGAGGACTCACCAATAAACTGAAAGTGCACTCTAATATGATCTATGTATGAGGATGAGCCTGGGTAAAGGGAACTGTATCATAAGATGATACAACATAGAAAGTACGCGGTCAGTATGTGAAATATACCAAGTATGCAAAGTAAACGAATATTAAAATGTGTGATAACTCGCAATAGCATAAGAGTAGGACATCGCTCATATCATAAATATCATAACATAACATATCATAGGGTCGTAAGGTTTTTTAAGACATTCGTAATATAATCGAAGTCATAATCATGAGAGGAAAGACATTGAATCATAAATTGAGCCAATATACATAATCATAGACATGCATAAATCATGAGGTACAGTGGGAGATTCTCTTAACCGACATACCCCATAAGGAGATACATGAAACCTGACTTATAACCCTAGTCGGGAGGGTGTCCGTACCTTGCCAAGGGTAGGACTATGAAAGTGTGATAGCACCATGAAAAGGGCCAATTTGTCTGGGGACAGTCACAAAGGAGGTCCCATCATACCTATGGTTGCACGTTGTTTATGAGATTTGGGGCAAAACCTAGGCCTCAAACCTACTCGGTGTTCGATAACACTCCTAAAACATATATAGTGATTCATAGTATAATATGCATGAGTTCATAGGCTAGGTTAAATCATAATAATTATAAGCATGCTCAGTAGAGATACATGAATCCAGCCATGAAACAAGGCCCGTGAGTTGGCCTAAAACATAATTCATAAATCATAAGTTTTAATACATACTTGTAGATCATACCTATAACTTATCAATCATCAATCATGATAGGTAGTTGGTTAGGTTCATATTTAAAAACCATAAATCATGTTGGGCCTGCAAAATATCAACAATAGAATTGAAGATCATAAATTAATTCATCGTAGATCTTATATGATTAGGCTTAATTTAGTAGAAATCGAAATCAATAATTTGATAATCAAAATAATTGTAAAATCTGATCAAAATCCATAAAATATAATTTAAATCATAATTTAGAACAACCCATTTGCAAATCATTATATTTTCAAAAACATCGTAATTAAAACCCCGATAGATTTTTAGTAGACTTCAATTGATTACTAGAGAATAGGCATGGGTGTGAACGGATACACCCATTTGTAACCCTATATACCTGAAGGGATCTGATTCTCACACTTCCTTGAAAGCCCAAAGCGAATTGAGAGAAATTGGAGAAATTCTCACAGCTTGACCTCCAAGGAAGAGCCCTAATTTGCATGCATGGAATGGTAAGGCTTAGAATAGGTTAACACTCTTATATCCCTACTAACTAAGCTTAAAACGATGTAGTTTAGGACTTAGGAGCCAATAAATTATGAAAATTTCCTTAATGGTTCGACAGAAAATCTCATATTGCTAGAAACGACGAGTTGTTTGATGAGTCATTAGGCAAATCACGGGTTGTTTGCCAAATCGTTAGGCAAATGATGAGTTGTTTGCTTAATCCATAAAGTACACTAGAATTTCCCACTCTGCCGCCAGTAAATCACTGTGTCATGTAACGACTTGTTAGAAATGATGAGTCGTTTGTTTAATCCATGAAGTACACTGAAATTTTTCACTGCTGCTCAAACCAATGGTCACTTAACGAATCGTTAGGAAAATGACGAGTCATTTGCTGACTTGTTAGGGATATTTCTATATTTACAAATGACGGGTGATTTGTTGACTCATTAGCAAGACGACTAGTCACTTAATGACTTATAGGGCAAATGACGAGTCATTTGATGACTCGTTCTGAGCCCTGCTGTAGAAAATTATGTTTTCTCCATTTAAACTCCCGAATTTTATCTTTGGGACTTTAGGTAATGCTTATAGACTAGGTATGTTTCGCTCCCCGATCAGTCGAGTATCAGGAGCCAGTCGCACCCTTCCCCAGTTTTGGGGCATGATAAGAACACTACCTCAAACCTGTACTACATGCGTGCCTCAGATTGGTGCATGTCGTCACATGTGCAACGCAGATGTGCAGATGAATTTATGCATCGAAAGCTTCAGTGATTTATCTAAAGACATGTGTGAAACCTGTGTGCTCTTATGTCGAGACCTGTGTTCGCAGATGACATGCAGGTGCACAATTTTCAAACTTTTTCTTTCAGGTATTCCTGGGCTGACACATGCGCGATCCGTGTGTTGCATTTGCACATGCATCTCGTATGTGTTCCATAGATTCCCTCTAAACATTGTCTGAGATAGGTCATGTTGAGCTGGAAACTACCTATCATAAACAAAACAGCAACAAGTGAAGTGAAAAAAGGAAAATTAAAAAACACTTGGGTTGCCTCTCAAGAAGAGCTTAATTTAATATCGCGACAAGATCACAGTCTTGTTGGAGGAATGCCAACGGCGGTTCACGAGTCACCTGTGGCAGGACGCCGGTTCGCCGCCGAATGACACTCAGAAAATTATGGGATTGGCGTTTAAGGTTCGGCGTTTCACGGCTTGGCATCGATAAAACGCCGGGTGAACTGCTGAAGTTCATTGAAATGACTCGGAAGAAGAAGAGCGCAGTATCTGGCAGTTCACGATTTTCATCAACGAACCGTCGGTGCCTTCGCCGTTCCGCAGAACAATGCTATTAGGGGTAAATTGTCCATTTCTAAAAGGGAAGGAAAGTTCCCTACTTTTCAGGATATAAATAGAAAGAGAAGTACATTGCAGAAGGAGGAGAGGAGAGAGGAAGAAGATAGAGAGATTGAGAGATAAGCCAAGTACACATCACATAATCTTTTCATTTTAGCTAAAGACCATTTAGCCGAAAAAGGATTTTGATTGAAAGTTGTAAAGATACTCTGGCTCTCTTTTCTTGTTTGGTATTATTATTTAGTTTTAGCTGTAGTTTAAGGATAATTGTGCTTTTTGATTTTTTTACTCTTCTTATTAAATTCAATGATGCATTTGTTGATTGTGTTTTTGAATTTTTTTAAATATGTTTTTTTATTTTTTGATTTATTAAAAGTGAGATTTGTGATGATGAATACTTAATTGGAGTGGGTTTTGCTAGAGTTAACTTTATAATGTTCAATTAAGTGTAAATCTATTGATTCTTTCAATCTATTAATGAAGATCCATTGATGATGATATGGGTCTATCTCTACTTACTTGATTGTTGCTCTAGAGAGAATAATTAAGTATTAGAAGGGAATCTAGTAGTGGATATGGATGTGAGGTTGTAAAGTTAAGCTAGTAATAGCTTAAATTACTTCCTCCTTCCTAATTGTAACCAATAGCCAGGAATTGTGAAGTTGCTAATCCAAATCACCTCGAGTGTGTTAAATTGCGCTTAGAGTTTGAGAAAACTCTAGTTAGGGGTAGTCAATGGCTGGAAAGCTGAGGCTATCTATTTCCCGACATTATTTACATTTATGGAACTTATAAAGATAACCTGTTCCATCCCACCCAATTTCAGTATTTCATCTACTCTGCACCTCTAGTATTTCTCAATATTGGTCTAGAACTTAGCTGTTCCTTTTATTTTGAGTTCACTAAACAAATTTGTGTAATTCTCTGCAAAGTATATTCCCCTCATTTCCTTGTTTTTATGTTAAATCTATAAGGAGTGCTAAAATCAACTTTTCAATTGATGCTTGAATTATCACTCCTAGTCCTCGTGGGATTCGACCCCGGCACTCGCCGTTATTTTTTTGGTACAACGACCATGTATATTCTTGATCTAAGAATATATTTTGGCGCGTTAATAAAAATGGCGCCATTGCCGGGGTATGACGTGTTATGATCTTGTTATTGATTGTTGTTGAATTAGTGCATCGTAGCTACTTGATTTGATTTTCGATTTGATTGTTAGATCTAACCACCATGAGACATCACTCCCAAGCAGAGATATTCAAGGAGGGGAACATGGAACTTGAAGAAGATTATCGGTGATGCCGGAAGTTGCAGGTGACATTCGCCTACCACCGACAGTAGGCAATGCAGTGTTCCATGTTACTAGCACAATGTTGCACTTATTGCAGATGAAAGGGCTTTTTGGCGGCAACCCAAGCCAAGATGCAAATTGGCACTTGAGGAATTTCTTAGAGATTTGCCAGCCTCTTAAACATCACAAACATTAGTCAAGAATTAATCAGGCTGAGACTCTTCCTATTCTCATTGACAGGGAAGTAACAAAGTGGCTGAGGAACTTCCTCCAAAACAGCTTCGTGGCAAGAGTTAACCAAGGCTTTCGTAGATCGATTTTTCCCTCTCTTGAAGATGTTACAACTGAGGGATGATATCACAAACTTCCACCAAGAACAAGGAGAGCCTTTGCATGAGGCACGGTTAGGTTTAAAAGAGTAAGGTTGCTCTTTGCCCAAATCATGGATTACTGGAAGGAGTGCTTCTCCAAAATTTCTATAAGACCCTTGATTCAATAAAAAAATCCGTTGCCAACAACAACTTAGCTGGGGGATCAATTATGAACAAACATACAGGTTATCAAAAGCTCCTGACCTGATGACAAAAAACCAACAGGGCTTAGCACACAAGGGAGACGAGTGTGTCCACTCATGAGCCAAGTGCATTAAGGTGGAGTTGTGGAAAAGGGATGAGACTCTTGCCAAAATAATGACACAATTAGAATTGATGACCAAGCATGTGATGGGAGCAGGACCAAAGGTGGTAAATGCTGTGGGAATGCAAGGTCCCGTGTAATATGAAATAGAGCCTTCATCACCAAGATATGAAGAAGAATGCTACTATATGGGTAAATCAGAATGGGAGGGCCTTGATCTAGCTTTCAAGGAGCAAACCAAGGCCCATGGCGCCCAAGGGATGATAACCAAGGGTGGAGAAATTGTGAACAACAAGGATGGCCTGAAAAAAATGAGAGGTGGAACAATAGAGAGCCAAATCGAGAAGGTGATCGTTACCATCGAAGTGCAAATCCAGACATTCCACCTCCTAAGATTCGAAATTCTAAAAACCAGCCAGGAGTAATTGATGCGGGTCTCTCAAAAATCGAAAACATGCTCTCAAGAGTTCTGGAAGAAGGTGGAGTCAACCGAAAGTGGGGTGAAAGAATTAAGAGGCAGGTGTCTAACCTCGCTCAAACAGTGAGTTCACACTCGGCATCCATCAAGCATTTAGAAGCTCAAATGAATCACCTATCAGCCCAAAATGATCCCCGAGAATGAAAGGAACATTACCTAATGACACAATGCCTAATCCAAAAAAAGATGGTCAATGTATGTCTATTGCTACTATAAGTGGTAAGAGGATTAGAGATGCACCAGGAAAGCCTAGTGAGGTGGAGAACCCGAAAGTAGTTGACGAAGATGAGGTTGAAAATGCCAATGATTCCGGAGAATGAAGAAAAGGATGAAGAAGAAACAGAGGAAAAGGATAATGACACCCATATTCAAGTAGATGATGAAGAAGCGGGCATGAAGGCCCCGGTTGATGATAGAGCTAAAGCAAGATCCCACCACCATATCCACAACGACTCTTACCAAGAAAAAGAAGGAAGATCAAATTAAGAAGTTTGTTGACATGTTTATAGAAAGTTGTTTCATAAACATACCATTAGTGGACGCTTTGATCCAAATTCCTGGTTATGTTAAGTTTAAGGAAAGACTTATTGAAAAAGAAGAAGGTGGTTGATGCTGAAAATGAAGAGAAAACGCACCATTGTAGTGCGGTAATGATGACCAACCTTTCCCCAAAAAGGGAAGACCCCGGAGCTTTTACAATTCCATGCACGATCGGGATTTGTGTGTTTAAGAAGGCTCTATGTGATCTCGGTGCAAGTATAAATCTGATGCCCCTACTCATTTTTAAGAAATTAGGCTTTGAAAGTAATGAACCAACATCGATGAGACTACTAATGGCAGATAGGTCAATCAAAAGACCTGTGGGGTGCTAGAAGATGTACTTCCTGGTGCAAGTTGACAAAGTTCATTCTCCCGGCTGATTTTGTTATTCTGGATTATGGTATGATGTAGTTCCCATTATTTTGGAAAGACCTTGTTGGCTACTTAGGAGAGCAATGGTAGATGTGGAGCTAGGAGAGTTAAAATTTCAGGTTGGTGGTAAGGAAGTCACCTTAAAATTATGTCCATCATTTGAACTCTACCCGAATGTGCTAGGTAATTGGAGTATTGCAAAATGATGATGAGGATAAGGGATTGAAGATGAGCGAGACTAAGTAGATGATGACCCGTCGAAAATGAAGAATTGAAAAAGGAATACATCAGTAGCACGAGAAGATAAATAAGGCGCTTCTTGGGAGGCAACCCAAGTTTTTATTGAATTATTTGATGTTTTTGTTGTTTTTGTTTGTGTAGGAATTGAGAAATGAGAAGCAAAGTGAGACGAAAATCATGATGGGAGAATCGGCTAGAGATTACAGAGACGGGTGAGCCGCCGCCCCGAATGGATTGCCAAAGATAAGGAAGCCCAAAGCAGAAAGCTGAGTGTTGAACTGAAGCATCAGTGGGCCACTGGAGAACCGTTGAATCCTATTCATGGGTCACCGGTGTATCGCTGGTCTGAAGCAGAATACTCCTGAAGCGAGGCCCAGATTCAGCGTATGACCGGCAAGCTGTAGTTTCACTCGTGGACTGCTGGTGCATCACTGTATGGGACTAGATTACTGGGTAAAAAACAAGTTGAAATGAAAAGTAGCAGCGAACCGCAGCATTGGACCGGTGAATCGCCGGTTTAGCGCTGGTCGGGTTTCCTCGTCTCAATAAAAGAGGAATTTAAAAAGACCGGCCCACAAATCCCAAATACTTTCCCAAAATGACCTATTCTTCAAGTATTCCCATAGCTTCCCTTTTCCCAATATTTTTCTTTTCATTTTTGTCTCTCGATTACCCAACATTCCCTATTCCCTACAATTTCTCATTTTCACCCTCTCCATTTTCCCACCTTTTCACCTTCCAACTCCCCACCAACTCACCCACATTAAACTTTCCACCTTCCTCAACCTATAACATTCCCACTTTTCACCTATAAATACCTGTATCCATATTTCATAATAAAAAATCACTTTACTCTTACTTATCTACTCTACAGTCACTTGGAGGTGCTCCTGCAATCTTGAGCTATTTTCCTTTTTTGAGGCTAGGAAGAGTGTGCCAATAGTCTTCCACCCGGTAACATTTCTCTTTCCCCTGTTTTAATTTGAATATGGTTACATGATTCTGTATGAGTACTATTTCCCTTCCCTTTTTATTTTTGAAATTTTGAATGTGTTATGCTTGTGATTGAAGTGGCATGTTCTTATGGTGAGATTATGAAGAGGGTGAAGTTTGAGTAACCCATTTACATAAAGCACAACGCTTGCTCAATGATAGACCGAAAGTGGACTCAATCTTAAGGGCAAAAACATCATAAATATGTGTGAGAGCGAGTATAATTGCTATTCATATTTGTAGAAAATGTGCTAATGGGTATTTGTGTGCAATGGGTCAGAATTTGGGACAAAATTTTCTATTCTGCTTGAGGGGTGGTGGTATAAAAATAGAGGCACCAAGCAATAGATGTCGTATCTTGCACTTCTTGCCCTTTAAGGAGGGATAAGATTTTCCCTATTGGCATGACCAACTTGTGAAGTTACTTTGGTCTTCCTCTTCAAAATCCATTTACTTGGTTGCCTTAATTTTCACATCACAATCAAGTACAACATTGAAAATGATTGGAATGTGGTCTAAATCACTCTATTTTCAAGCATGCTTTCTTTTTAATATCCTTCCTTCTCAAATTCACTATAGTCCTCAAGAATGATTTGATGAACTTTTCTTTGGAACTCTAGTGTCACTTTTTAGTTTTGGCATCTTGCATTATTGTTGGGGTTGGTTAATTGAAAATCACTCCTTACTCCTTCAGTCCATCTTGACCTTCTTCTTCATTGGGAGATGGCTCAAAACTACCACCTATGACAAATTGATGTTGAGCATTATATGCTTCAATCATAGCATCTTTTTAATTTGGCCTCCAATTTTGGGTAGCAATTTCTAATAGCTCCACTCTCGACTTTGCTCAAAGATGCATATTTAGGAATTCTTCTATCATCCGTGAAGTGCCTTCATCTTGATCCCCATATACTTCAAGTTGCTGAGCTTGCTTTGATAGCCAATCAATGCTGAGAATTTCCACCTGGTCAAGTTTTGTTTCTTGATTGAATTTAGTAAGGCTTGTAAAAATCCTCCCATGGAAAAATCCATATTTTGGATAACTTTCTCATCATCATGTTGAATTTTTTCCCACCAGCCAGTCAGGACTTAGCTCCATTGTTCACTCCTCTCTGTTATGCTTCTCAATATATCATTAACCTATTCTTTTTGAGAACTAGAGATTCTTCTTCGAATTTTTACTCTTGTTCAATTCCACAATATTCATTATGGTCATACAGATATTTTGCCTCATCTTTTAAGCTCAAAATCTCTTTTTCAACCATTTCTTCTTGAGGGGTAGATAATTACATGGGTATTGAGGAGTTGGCATCCTTCTCCAAGTTAGACTCCCGGTCTAAAAGCTTGGAGCATGGATTTCATGCGGTCATATGCAGTGTTTTGGCCCCTTCACAATGCCATTCCTTCATTTCTGTCAAACTCAAAAGTACAACTAGCATTTTCGTTATAGAAACTGTATCGATAAGAAATAATTAGACAATCACCTCAATGTCCACTATGACCACCACACAAAGTGCAATTATACCCATCATTGGAGTGAGAAGGTGCACAGATCTCTCTTTTGGGCAAATAAGTACCCAACTAAGAGTGCGGGTCGTATTCCACAAGGATTGGAGGTTAGATTCACCTAGTGTTGTAAATTAGGTCACACAAGCATCCATCATGTCTAAAGTAAAGTAAATTTTTGGGGGATTGGTTTGAACTAGTATCAAATAGAAATATATAATCATAACAGGGGAAAATGATTGTTTCTAGCAGGACAAGACTAGGGTGTGTATTTGATGGGGCACGACTTGATAGGCATCAACTAAGAGCCTCCAGATTCGATTAGTGCATGGATAGCCTTCGCTTTGAGATGCACTCTAAGTTTCTCAACTAAAAGAGTGTCTCTACTTTGGGTTTTCTCAAATCCCAAAGCCAAAATCTACTTAAAACCAAACATGCTTGACGAAGGGTTTAGACTATTTCTAGCTCTAACCCTTTAATGGAGTTTGAATTGGGTGTATACTATCTCTAGCTCCAACCCATAGATCAAAAACTCCAAATCCTCACTATTGAAGTATTACCCAGCTTCACTCCTTCCTTTCTCAAGAAAAAGTAAAGTTAGAGAGCTCAATTAATATTTTCTAACTAATTATCCAATAATAACTTGAAGAAATTAATAGATCCAGAAAATCTAATATAATCTAAGATCAATTAGTCAATATCCACTTAGATCTAAAAGACCCATCTTCCACACACACACCCCCAAAAGGGGAATTAATTAACTGCTCATAATTAAAGAAAGAGAAATTATTATACCAACAGAAAATTTCTCAAAACTAATCATATTAAGAAATTAAGATCACTCCAGCTTAGAATCTACAACAATGGTGTTTTCATAAAGAAGATTAAAATGATCACTTCTTGGTGGAATGAAAGTATGTATGTTGATTTTGGGGTAGTTTGAGACTCGGGTGTTATAACGAGATTTCTACCATCATTAATTCCTATAAAGGGTTTAAGTAGTAGAAACTACGAAATAGGTAGAAATTGCTTCATGTAAGGGGTAGAACGTAATGAATTGACCCTTGAGATATTGTGTTTGATCATAATAACGGGGAGAAGGAGGTGGAATCAAAATTCTAGGCCCGAATGAAGTGTTAAGATGATTGAATGTGGTTTCTTTACTTGTATTTAGATTTGAACATTTGGAGGCGTTAGCGAAAAGGAAAATTATCTGGCTGGAGTAGCTGAATTTTTCGCAATCAAGGTAGGTTATGATTTTATAAGGAGTTAGACTTTAGATAATAACTTATACGTATGTGAAATGAAAACATGATTAGTTGTTCTTCGGAAACTTATGATGATAACAGATGTAATTGTTGTATTGATTGCTTAAAAGTTGAGGTGTTGTGTCACGACCCGAGCTGTGACCCTGGATTGAGACGTGGGACCTAGAACCATGAATGGCTCCAAGTCAACCCATGAAATGAACATAAAAACTAAATAACATACATTAAGAGGAACCTAATAACTTAGACATGAATAAGCGAAAGTCTGAATAACATAGTGATCATAAAACAGAGTCAACACTGACAAGCTGAATTATATATTATCTGATAATCCTATACTACTATCTGATGAGCTGATGGGACAACATCCCCTACTAGATCACTAAAGTCTGAAACTGAATATAACATAATCAAATAAAAATTGATGTCCTCGAAAGATGAAGACACACCAACAATGGAACCGAACTAAAACTGGGGAGAGCTGACCAAAGCGACGCTGAGTCTGATCGTCCGGACCTGTATCAAAAAATGATATGATATAAGGTATGTGGTTAGTACTTGGAATGTGTACTGAGTATGCAAAGTAAAACATGCCGAGTAAATATTAACCGAAATCATGCATATAACATAAATCATAAGATCATGAGAGTAAGGACTGCATGCTGAAATTTGAATTAGAAACTTGTAATAGTCATAAAACTGATTATCATATCTATATAGAATGACCCAAAGCTGAAAATATAAATCACACGACTTTTCATAGCTAAAATCATAAGTAAAAACTTATAAATTGATCATTGGTCAAACATGTTGTAAAACATAATATAATATGTCATGGACATGCATAACTGAAATA
This sequence comes from Datura stramonium, assembly GCA_018107945.1. Lineage (NCBI taxonomy): Eukaryota > Viridiplantae > Streptophyta > Magnoliopsida > Solanales > Solanaceae > Datura > Datura stramonium. The sequence goes on along the minus strand of JACEIK010002027.1, from coordinate 100,148 downwards.
ATGAGGAACAATGGGAACTCGTCACAACCGACAACCACCATGTATAAGCGCATGATGATCCCACATCTATATCACATGGAGGAGAGTCATCCTGCCTTCCAAGGGAAAGGATGAATAAGGTATGATATCATGGTGTGCCCATGGGTGGGGGAAACACTCTCTCTTGAGAGGTACCAGAATATATCCCTACATAGGCGTGTAGTTTCTTATGATCGGGAATCTTAGAATCCCTAGCCTACTCAGTGCTAGACTAATTACTCCCAAAACATATATAATGCTCATATAATCATATTCTTTAAATATAACATGAATCTAAACATGGGCAGTCTTGACTCCAAAATATGTCATGAGTTGATCTTACTAGCCTTGGTTAAATCGTGAAAACATTCTGACATGTGGGCTTTCCTAATCTCAAAATCATGCATACTTGAAATAGACTTCATAAGTCAAAATCATAGATTCATACGTGGTAGTTTGTAAACATCTATTCATGCTAGATATCTCATCATACTTGAAATCATGAATCATAAACTTGACTTTTTATGAAACTTGCCTAATTGGCATAATTTTCTAAAATTTGAAATCATGAATTTATAATCAAAATAGGTATAAAATCTGCTCACGAGTCTTAAAACATAATTTAGAACGTGAAGGGAATTGATCCATAAAATTGGACTAAAATTCCATAAGATCATAAAGTTGAATTGAACTCCTTGAATTCATGAACTGTGGAGAAATTTTGGGAATGAGAGTGAAACAAAACTCTCACTCATAGCCCTACATAATCTTGCAAGCTGAATCTCTACTTGACTTTGAAAGCCTAAGAGATTTGGAGAAGAATTTGAGGGATTCAAGCTTGATCTTCTAAAGAAATTCCTAAATCTTGCATGCATGGGAGTTGAATGAATTAGAATAGGATAAAACTCTAATACAATTTCTTTCAGGGCTTAAAATAATGTGAAGCTTAGGGTTTACGAGCTTAGGAATTACAAAAATTCTCTTAATACTCTCATAGAAAAAGACACTGCCAGATGTAACGACTCACACCACATGTCGTACCTTGATACCATGACTCATGGGTTCCTCTTGTCGTCGCTACTATTTTCGCCTAACTTTTGAAGATCCCACGGGTCAAACAACGAATCGTACCATCAAATGACGGGTCATTTAACCCATCCATTGTCAATGCTTCTAATTTCTCTACCCCCTTCCCACGAGTGCAAGATGTTGATATCTAATTATTCCCCACAATGAGTTGTACTATGACCAGTACTTTCAAGCCCTGACAATTCCTGAACCAACCAAGACTCCTACCATGACTCATTACACCAACCAACAGGTCGTATCTTTACCGCTGTTACAAGGACTCTTTTGCAGATTCTGACCTCGAGTAGTCCCACGACTCATTACTCCTCACCATAACTCATACAACGAGTCATACTATGAAAATTTTCACACTTTTCTGTTGATCACATTTAAAATCCCGAGCCTAGCCTAGGGACTTTTGGGGCATTATAATATCTACTCCTTGGGAATGTCAATTCTCCTCGAATATGGACTAAGCATAGTGAAAAGGCTAGAGGGAAATCTGATATCCCAAATGTTGAGCATCTAAAGCTGAAAACTGATAGAGTGACTGACTCCAAGATGAAATACATAACTGAAATAAATAAAGATTCATACATACATGTTAAAACATGAAAGGAACTTAGGGACATAAACTTGACATGAAAATGAATAGATACTATGGAGGAAATGAGTACCATGCTAGAACTGAGCCTATGGAAAAGATGTGGGTTTCTAGCCATCATATCTGCTTCGGCTTCCCACCTAGCTCCCTCAACAAGCTGATTTCTCCACAAAACCTTCACTGAAGCTACTTCTTTATTTCTCAACTTCCAAACTTGACGATCAAGGATCTAAACTTGAACCACCTCATAGGTAAGGCTATCCTTCATACCTATGCTCTCCACTGGAACAACCAAGGTTGGGTCACCAATACACTTCTTTAATAGGGATACATGGACAACTAAATGTACCAAAGCTAACTCCGCTTGTAGCTCTAACTCATATGCCACTTTTCCAACTCGCCTAAGAATCCTATAAGGGCCAACATATCCGGGATTAAGCTTTCCTTACTTCTCGAACCTCATCACCTTTTTACGGGAGACACCTTCAGAAACACCCAATCATCAACCTCAAACTCAAGCTCTCTCCGCCTTACATCCGCATATGACTTCTAATGACATTGATCTATTTTCATCCTTTCCCTAATAACATGAATATTTTCATGGCCTCATGAATGGAATCTGGCCCTATCAACTATCACGCCCCATCTTTGGCAGGCATGACTAGAACCTAATGCCACATTGGGACCTCGTGCCGAGCCGGATGGGCATATGCACTGGGTGCCTGCCAGCAACTCAAAATTAAGAAAAACTGCTATGTCTTGCTGTAAACATAGCCTCGGGCCAACAAGGACACATCGAAACCTATAAAAGAAAATAGCTAACCCAACAATAAAGGGATCCTATAATGGCCGATAAGACCACCATGTTATCTAGTTATAACAAAAGGAAAAAGGCAGTCATATTCATACCAGACCAACAAGGATGCTACCTAAATAGCTAAACTAGGCCACACACGGCCAACACGCAACATACAACATATACATAGGCCCCACATGGCCAATAATAATACAACTGAAAAATGTAGTCCGCAAGCCTCTAAGAGAGGAATAGCGACGGACAGACCTCACCTACCCAAAAGCTATACAATAAAAGGAGCAAAACCTTTCTAACTGTCAACTCTGGAGTAAAAGGAGCTGGACCGAATTGATAACCCTGACTGATAGCTAAGAAGGTCCTAAACCACTTTTATCCGCACCAGCAGGCAAGTATGCAGTGCCCTATAGGTGGGCATCATTACAATATGTATCGAATATGTAAGGCAGTAATGAAAATGAATGAATTGAACTAATAAAAAACTGAAAGTAAACAATAAGAAGGATAAGAATTATAACCCGCTTAGCCTCACAACCTGGAAGTATAGAAAACCAGTAAGTAATATAAATAAGAACCTTACTATCCCCCATAGAGCCGGAAGGTACAATCACACAGAACAGAATAACCTATCTGGGCCCCTATAAGCCTTGGCAAATATAATGCAATCTATATATCCCTAGTATGGTCAATATGATTCAACGGGTAACTATAACCAACCTACCTGACCTCTGGGTCTGCAAATCGAGTCCGCTGGCCTCAGCTGTGTCTGAGTTCTCTCGGGCTCCTGTGACTGTACCCTGGCACACAAGGCTCGATGAATGGTCAGTGATGCCGATATGACATAAGAAGAAGTCCATTCATGGATGGACTATATTGCCATCTTATAGGCCTGAATATAGTCCTATCAAACATCATATAGATTCTCTCGAGCTATCTATATCCCTCATCTATAGGTGACAGACACAGCTAGCAACTTGGAGGTTGGTCGACGAAAGGCTATAATAGGTGAGTCAGTCCCAATCGAAATTGTAAACTCTAATCTCAAAACTATCTATAGCAGCTAATCACAATATACAGTAATATGACCTACTTACAAAGACATAGGTCATATTAATATATGATAGGAATAACTTGCCGAAGAGGTTAGCCTCAACATACCGAATGTCGACTCTCGTTCACCTAAATGCTCTAACCTATAGTCGGTAATTCCACCAATTTGCAGCCTTATGCTGAGAGAATAAAGCCTTTTAATACTAAAACTCGATAATTAATGATATATATTTCAGTAACATTAATCTGTAACTCAACCGTTCAATTCGGACAAAACTCGCAAACTTCCGAGAGTTTAGAATGTAGAAATGCTTACCTATCACTTGTAGCCTCTTAGACTCAATTAGAAGTGATTTCACAACTTCTTACTCGGTGGGATTCCTGGTACTTGAGCGAATTTTCAAGAAATAGCTCCAACAAGGATGTCTCGTAGGCTTGAAACTCATTATCTAAGATGAATTTGCATTTGGACTAAGTTTAGCAGTGTAATTCGGTGAGAAACAGATGAAAAGTAGAGAGAAATTATTGTAGGATCGCATTCTTATTTTGGGAAATATTTTATGACCTGAACTTGAACTTAAAAAATATTTATAGGTGGAGAGGTGGCCGAATGCGGCATGCTTCTCATCGTTCCTGGCAATAGGAACGACGCGCCAGCCATGGAGATGGGCTTACAGCACGGCGCGGCGCCCAGTGCACCTAACCCTCTGGCCCCGCTCGTGCTTGCTCAATACTGTGCTCATATACTATCCTCCGGAGCCCTTCTTCACATGTGTCGTACTCTAAAACTCTTGTGTATGCACTCATCATTTTAATGATAGGAAACTTATGGGGTGTACATTATCCCACTCTTGAGAACATTCATCCTCGAATGTCATTCTCAAGCTAAGAGATCAACTTATTTAACTATTGCCAGAAAAATTTTTAGTAGAGTCTCCTATGTAATATGGACTATCCGAAACCTAAACATAGAAAAGTCCAACAAGGTTCCTACTAGATGCTACAAGAAATGATACAACATAGTTCCATAACATAAAAGCGAACAACTAACAATACTGATAATATAAGCATATGACACAATAACTGAACAATAATCTCACCTCAACTACACAGTCTGGGTAAAGCCTGGAATAAGTGAGGATATCTAGACCTCATGTCATCCTCAGCTTCCCAAGTCATCTCCTCTACATTTCTGTTCCTCCAATGTGACTTTAATGGAGGCTATATCTTTAGTTCTCACTGCATGAACCTGCTGATCTAGTATAGCAATTAGAGTCTCTTCATAGGACAATTCTTCAGTAACTTGAACATCCTCAACTGAACAACCCGATGGTCCCCTATATACTTTCGTAGCATCGACACATGAAAACTCCGGATGAACGAATTTAAAGCCCGAAGGAAGTTCCAAATCATAAGCTACTTGGCCTATCCTTTGAAGGATTCGATATGGGCCAATGAACCTAGGGCTAAGCTTGCCCTTCCTGCCAAACCTCATCACGCCTTTCATAGGTAAAACCTTAGGAAATATCTAATCATCAACATTAATCTCCAAGTCTCTACGCGGTACATCGGAATAGGACTTTTTGACGAATTCTGGGCTGTTAGCAACTGCTCTCTTATGAGTTTCACTTCTTTTCTTCTGGACTAATGGATCGTGCATCAGGCATGATCAACCCTGACTCCCCTACTTCAAACCATCCTATGAGGACCTACATTTCCGCCATACAAAGCCTTATAAGGTGCCATCTGAATAGCAGAATGATAACTGTTATTGTACGTGAACTCAACAAGGGGTAGATGCTCGTCCCAACTCCCTCCAAAGTCTAGAACACATGCTCGTAGCATGTTCTCGAGCGTCAGAATGGTGTGCTCTGCCTGACCATCTGTCTGGGGATAAAAGTCTGTACTCAGTTTAACTGCATCCCCAAACCTTCGTAGAAATGACTGCTAGAATCTAGCTATGAATTGTGCCCTCTGGTCATAAATAATAGATGCTGGGACACCATGCGATCGAATTATCTCTTTAATATACAGCCTAGCATAATCTTTGACTGAAAATATAGTTTGGACTAGCAAGAAGTGGGCTGACTTCGTTAACCTTTCGACAATGACCCAAGTGGAGTCGAATTTACGCCTGGTGCGAGGTATCCCTACCACAAAGTCCATATTAATTGCTTCCAATTTCCATATAGGTACAGCTATGAATTGAGTTAGTCCGCCAGGTTTCTGATGTTCAGCTTTTACCTGGCAATTAGATATTGTGCTACAAACTCAGCTATGCCTTTCTTCATTCCAGGCCACCAATATATTTTCTTTATATATTGTGGTACATCTTTGCCGTTCCTGGATGAAGAGAGTAACGAGAATAATGCACCTCCGCTATAACCTGCTGGTGAAGCCTTGTTATATTTGGAACACAGATTCGATCTATGAACCTCAAGACACCATCTCATGTTAACTCCACGGCAGATAGTTTACTCTACTGAACCTTGTCTTTGAGCTATACTAGACTAGGTCCCCGTACCGTCACTCTTTTACTTCTACAACTAGGGATGACAATGCTGTATTCTGGATCACAACTCCATTATCTTCTGGATCTACTAGTCAAACTGCTAGATTGGTTAACCGGGTGCAGTTCTTGAGCCATTTTTTGCTATTCCTCAAATATGCTAGACTTCCCCATGGATCTAGAGCTAGCGGGTGTCGGCTACAATATTAGCCTCCTCGGGTGATATAAGATGTTCACATCATAGCCTTAGCAATTTAGCCAATGACGCTGCCGCAAATTCAACTCTTTTATGTGAAGATATACTGGAGGGTCTTATTATTAGTAAAGATGTCTACATGTACAATTCATATAAGTAATGCTTCCATATTTTCAAAGCATGAGCCACAGCTAACTCTAAATCATGGGTGGTTAGTTCTTTTGTGTTTCTTAGCTGCCTCGAAGCATAGGCAATTAACTTTCCATGTTGCATCAAAAGACACCCCCAACCCAACGCTTGAAGTGTAACAAGACACCGCGTAGCCTCGGAACCTTGCAAGGCCAATACTGCTGCAGATGTCAATCTATTTTTAAACTCTTGAAAACTCAGCTCACAAGCCTTAGTCCACTGGAATTTAGCTTCTTTCTGAGTCAACCTTGTCAACGGTGCTGATAAGGTAGAAAATCCTTCCACAAACCTTAGGTAATACCTGGCTAACCCCAGGAAAACTGCGAACTCGGTTGGAGTCATGGGTCTAGGCCATGTCTTTACTACCTCAATTTTCTGTAAGTAAACCTAGATACTTGCATCTAATACAATATGGCCCATGAAAGCTACGGAATTCAACCATAACTCACATTCCTAGAATCCGTACATATAACTGGCGCTCTGAGGATCTAAGTACTATTCGCAAATGATCTCTCGTTCAGCTTCCGAGCGGAATATACCAGAATGTCATCAATAAACACTATCACAAATAGATCTAAATACAACATGAAGATGTTGTTCATCAAATCCATAAACATTACTGGGGCATTCTTCAATCCAAAAGACATGAATAAGAATTCAAAATGACCATACCATCCTAAAGGATGTCTTTTGAATATCTTTTTGCTAGATCCACACTTGATGATACCCAGAACTTAAGTCGATCTTGGAGAAGTTATTTTCCTTGTAGCTGATCAAACAAATCATCTATCCTTGGAAGGGGATATTTATTCTTAATAGTAACTTTATTCAACTGCTAATAATTTATATACATTCATATGGAGCCATCTTTTTTCCTCACAAACAGAACTGGTGCACCCCATGGTGAAGGACTCGGCCTAATAAAGCCCTTTTCCAACAAATCTTTCAACTGCTCTTTCAATTCCTTCACTTGGCAAGAGCAATTGGTACGTAGGGATAGATATAGGTTGCGTGCCTAATGGAAGTGTCATCAATTGATAAATCAATCTCACGCTCTGGGGAAATACCAAAAAGCTCATTTGGAAAAACATTTGAAAACTCACTAACCACACGAATAGACCAAGAGCCAGGATTCTGCTTGCATATCCTGAACCCTAACAATATGGTAAATACAACCCTTCGCTATCAACTTCTTTTCCCGAAGATAGATATGAACTCTACCTTTTTGGCATAGCTGCATTGCCTTTCCATTCTCCACTACCTCCCCTGGAAAGTGAAATCGATGGTCCTGGTGAAACACTCCACATTGGTATAACATGGCGTTTATAGCCAATCCATACCCATAATTACATCAAAATCAATCATTTCCAACCTTAGCTCAATCTGCTAAGGTCTGGCGACCGACAATCTCTACTGTACAACCCCGGTAAATTCTCTTAGCAATAATTGAGTCACCGACGGTTATAGACACCGAGAATGGTCACTGAAGCAATTCTGGTGTTATACCAAACTTTTGTGCCACTAATGGAGTAACATAAGACAAAGTAGAACCTTGATCTATTAAAGCATAAACTGGATGTAAACGAACATCCACCATACCTGTCACAACATCTGGTGACAACTTTGATTCTTGGTCCCCTGGTAAGGCGTAAGTGCGATCACTGCCAGAACTGGGTTCCCCTGATCTACCTCTACCTCTGCCGGCTAGAGCTGAGGGTCTGTGCAGAACATGTGATCCTACCGAGGACCTTGTCTCTGCTGGTTCCGATCGCCCGATCTCTCGGTCAGACAACTTTCATCATATGACCCTCTTTCCCACAAGTATAACAAGTAGTATAGCCATATCTACACCTACCAAAATGTCGTTGACCGCAAATGCTATAACGTAGTATAGTGGGCCTGTTCTTATCTGATCCCCTCTGCTGTTGGGAACCTGACACTCACGAGCTCTCGCTGGGACCTGATTATCCGCGATGATCTGATCTACCACTCTTCTACTGCTGGGGTGGAGGTCTGGATGGCCTACCTGATATTCGTGGCCTGGGTCCGCTCTGAAATTTTGTTTGCATATTAGTGGGCCTGGTCCTTCTGGTGCTGCTCCTAGTTTGCTCTTCTACTCATGCTGATGCCACCTAATCCCTTTGATATTTTGAGTAAAATCCTGAATGCGGGAAATATCCATATCCTCCCATAAGGTAGCTGTAACACAGGTTTCCACCTATTATGGAAGCAAACCATGATGAACTGATGTACCCTAGCTGGCATGGTATCCATAATGCTGGCGTATATGTTTCCAGAGAGTCAAACCTCATTGCGTACTCAAATGCTCATCGTACTCGCTCTAGGTTCGTGGAACTGATCCACCCGGGCATGTCAGATTTCTTGAGGCAAATAGATCTATGAAGGTCTTTGAAACTAGACCAAGTCGGAGGGGGTACTTCTACCTAGGGACCTTCCCAACTCTACACCACAACACCGCTATGTCTTGTAGCTCGAATACTGCCAACTCAACTCACTCTGTGGGTGTAGCATGCGTCACCCTAAATATCCTTTGCAATTGATCCAGAAAGTCCTGAGGATCCTCTCCGCGGTTTGTCCTAATGAATTATAGAGGACTCAGGGCAAGAAACTCTCGGATCCTCGAACTTCCGGGTCCTCCGGCAGATTCAGTTACAACTGGTACCACTGGTTGGCGCTGAGCGGCCATTATTTGAGCCAGCATGGCAAATAGTGCTCCTAACCTCCCCGATTCTGATGGTATAGGTATAGGGATTTCTAGGGTGGTGCTGACATATTCATAGCCTGGGGGCTCCTGGTGGCGGAGAATGTTGGGGAGACCGATGTGATGTCTCCTACTGCCCTCAGATCGGGTCGGCTCTGACTGGGTACCCTCAAGCACGTCTCTCTCCTCGTCGCAGTATCCACCCTGACCAGCCATAGTGTATCGTGCATTGTACATTTTTTCTGTAGATAAGAAGAATAACATGTTTAGGCATTCACCCTATGTGACATAGCTCTATAGCACGACTAGAGAGGAAAGGAGGGTAACCACGCTATCATGCCTCGTAGTCTCCTGCCTATAGAATGTGGTGCACAACATACCCATAGGCAAGACTCTACTAGATACGGCTTGTAGACTCTCTAGATACGAAATTGCTCGATATCATGTTTGTCACGCCCCACCTTGGGAGGAATGACTGCACCAATGCCACAATGGAACCTGGGCTGACCTAGCTGGGCATATGAACCTTTGGTGCCTGCCAAAGAACTCAAAATCAAGAAAACAAACTGTTATATCTCGGTTGTAAACATAGCCTCGAGCCAATAAGGCCACATAGCAACCTGTAAAAAAATAGTTAACCCAACACACACAACAATAAAGGGATCCTATGTGGACCGACAAGACCACCAGTTGTTCATTATAGCAAAAGGAAAGCAAGTTGTCATATTCATACTATAGCCAACAAGGCTACTAGCTAAATAGCTAAACTATGCCCCACATGGCCAACATGCAACATGCAACATACAACATACATAGGCCCCACACGGCCAATAATAAATAACAACTAAAAACTATAGTCCGCAAGCCTCTAAGAGTGAAATAGTGTTCAGGACAAAGGCCCCAACCCCAAAGCTGTACAACAAAAGGAGCAAACCTTTCTAACTATCAACTCCGGAGAAAAGGAGCTGACTGAAATTCTAACCCTGGCTGATATTAAGAATGTCCTAAATCACATATATCCACACTTGTAAGTAAGTATGCAGAACCCCATAGGTGGGCGTTAGTACAATATGTAATGAATATGTAAGGCAGTAATGAAAATATTAAATAGAACTAATAAAAGAACTGAAAGTAATGAATAAGAAGGATAAGAATTATAACCTACATAGCCTCACAACCTGGAAGTATAGCTAACCAAAGTTAGCAATACAAACAAGAATCTTACCTAGCCCCCATAAGTCCGAAGGTACAATCAACACAGAATAACCTACCTAGGCCCCCATAAGCCCTGACAAGTACAACGCAATCTATATACCCCTAGTATGGTAAATACGATTCAACGGGTAACTATAGCCAACCTACCTGGTCTTTAGGTCTGCAACCGAGCCCGATGAGCTCCGTACGTGTCCGAGCCCTATGGGCTCCTATGACTGCACCCTGGGCACACAAGGCTCGACGGATGGTTAGTGATGCCTCTACGATATAAGAAGAAATCCATTCGTGGATGGAATGCAATATGGCCTTATTGGCTTGAATATAGTCCTATCAAACATTATATAGCTCTTTTGAGAGATCTATAGCCCTGTAGGCTATGACATATCTAGCAACCCTGAGGTTGGTCGACGGAAGGCTATAATAGGTGGGGTCAGTCCCAATCAAAATAGTAACCTAATCTCAAAACTATCTGTAACAGCTAATCACAATATACAGACTTACGACTTGCTTACAAAGACATAGGTCGTATTACTATATGACGGAATAACTTGTCAAGAGGTTAGCCTGAAGATACCTCGATTTTCGATTCTCGTTCACCCAAATAGTTCCAACCTGTAGCTGGTGGATCTTAACCAAATTGCAGCCCTATGCTGAGAAATAAAGCCACTTTCAATACAAAACTCGGTAATTAATGATATATTTTAATAAAATTAATCTATAACTCAACTTCGTTCAATTCATCCAGAAACTCACAAATTTCCGAGAGTTTAGAAGGTAGATAAGCTTACCTATCACTTTTAGCCACTTATGACTCAATTAGAAGTGATTTCTATAACTTTTACTCGGCGGGGTTCCGGTACTCCGAGCAAATTCTCGAGAAATAACTCCGAAGGGACGTTCCTTGTATGCCTAAAACTCATTATCTAAGACAAATTTGAATTTGGACTGAGTTTAGCAGCGTAATTCAGCGAGAAATTGATGAAAAGTAGAGAGAAATTATCGTAGGGTCGCGTTCTGATTTTGGGAAATATTTTTATGACCTGAACTTGAACTTAAAACATATTTATAGTGAGGCAGGCCTAGGGGGTACGGCGTACGTTCATCCATTATGGCGAACAGGCGTGACATGTTGGCCATGGCACTAGGCTTGGCAGCACGACGCGACACCCAGTGCACCTAGCTCGGCCCCGACTTACTGCTCGCCGCACTGTGCTCGTATACTCATCCCCCAGCCTTTTTTTCTGCATATGTCGTACTCCAAAACTCTCAACATATATACGCACACATCAGTTAAATGATAGAAACTTACATGGTGTAACATCAACGTCACCTCACCTACCTTGAACCAACCAACAAGCCGATCTACCCCACCTATAGAGAGCCTCAGCCATCTAAATGCTGGAGTGATAACTATTATTGTAAACAAAACTCAATGAGAGGAAAATGATCATCCCAACTACCCTTGAAATCAATCACACACGGTTTCAACATATCCTCAAGAGTCAGAATGGTCCACTTGGCCCTACCGTCTATTTGTGGGTGAAAAGTTGTGCTAAGCTTTAACTGAGTACCAAGGTCCTTCTGAAACAATCTCCAAAACTGTGAGGTAAATTGAGTACCTCTATTTGAGATTATGGACAAGGGAACTCCATGCAACCGAACTAACTCTCAAATGTACAGTCTAGCATAATCCTCAACATCTGGTAGTTTTGACCAATAGAAAATATGTTGTTTTGGTCAACCTGTCTATAACCACCAAATAGAATTATTCTGTCGACTTGTACGAGGAAACCCTATGATGCATACATATTGATCTCTTCCCACTTTCAGGTAGGGATACAATGTCCTGTAGCACCTCCAGTCTCTTTATGCTCAAATTTTTCACTGTTATTGTGCTCCGGAATACTTAGCCACAAACTCCTCTATATCCTTGTTCTTTCCTTTCCACCAATAAACCTCCTGTAGATCACAGTATATCTTGGTGGCACCTGGGTGGATAGAATACTGAGAGCCATGAGCCTCACCCAACATTCACTCTCTCAAGTCATCAACACCCAGAACACATAAACAACCCTGGTAACGAAGTACACCATCTCCCCCTTGGGAGAAGACCTCCAACCTTCTGATTCTGGATCGCTTCCTTTAGATTTTTCAAGATAGAATCCTCATCCTATCTAGCCTTTAACTCGGTCACCAATGAAGATTCTGAACCATTCTGGACAATAATACCACCATCTGCTGAGTCAACAAGGAGAACCACTAAACGATCAAACCTATGGACATCTCATAACTCTTTTTCCTCGATCTGCCACCATATTAGCCTTGCCTGGATGATGATAGTGACACTTATGTCATAGTTCTTGAGAAGCTTTAACCACCTCCTTTGTCGCAAATTCAGGTCCTTTTGAATGAACACATACTGGGAGGTTGCTGTGGTCCGTGAACACATCCACATGCACCCCATACAAGTAGTGTCTCCAAATCTTCAATGCAAACACCACCGCTGCCAACTCTCTAGGTCAGCGTCGGGTAATTCTTCTCGTGAGTCTTAAGCTTCCTAGAAGCATAATCTATAACCTTACTGTGCTACATCAATACACAAGCAAGACCAACCCTCGAAGCATCACAATATACAATGAGTTCATCTGTTCCCTTAGGTAGAGTCAATACTAGGCTGAAGTGAGCCGAGAGTCTTTAGCTCTTGAAACTCTTCTCCCATGCATCCGACCACTGAAATTTGACCTTCTTCTGGGTCAACTTCATCAACGATGCTACAATGGATGAAAATCCTTCAACAAACCTCTTCTATAGTAGCTTACAATTCAAACCTTAAGAGGTTTCTTGATATACGAAGAATTAACTAGTCTAAGCCAATTCTTCACTGCCTCTATCTTTTGAGAGTCCACATGACCTAAAAATGCTACTAAGTTCAACCAAAACTCACACTTGCTGAATTTAACAAAAACTGGCGATCCCGAGGAGTCTGTAGCACAAACCTCAAATGGGCGGCATGCTCCTTCTTCGAGAGTAAATGAGAATATCATCTATTAAGACAATCACGAACATATTCAAATACTGCTTGAACACCTTGTTCATCAAACTATGAAAGATGCAGGAGCATTTGATAGTCCAAAAGACATGACTACGAGCTCATAGTGACTATACCGAGTCTTGAAAGCTATTTTTGGGGTGTCTACTTTCTAACTCTAAGCTGATGATACCACTAAGGTCTATTTTGAGAAGCACTTAGTACCCTGAAGGCCGAACAAGCTCATCAATCCTGGGGAGGGGATACTTGCTCTTGATTGTGACCTTGTTGAACTTCCAATAGTCAATGCACATTCTAAGGGAACCATCCTTCTTCCGAAAAGGGAACTGTGCACCCCACGGGGAATTTACTAGGCCTGATGAAACCTTTATCTAGGAGATCTTTCAACTCCTTTAGCTCGGCTGGAGCCATTCTATAAGGAGGAATGGATATACGTTGCATATCAGGGAGAAGGTCGATACCAAAGTCAATTTCCAGCTCGGGAGGGACTCCCTGGTAGATCATCAAGAAACACTGGATAGTCACACATTATAGAAATCGACTGAAGAGTCGGGTTCTCGGACGTAGCATCTTTAACCCAAACTAGATGGTACACACAGACTTTATAAATCATCTTCCTGTCCTTGAGATAGAGACAAAGTGACCTACAGGAACTACTGAACTACCCTTCCATTCTAGACTAGCTCACTCGAAAATCTAACTCTACCATATGGGTTCTACAATTTACTGAGGAATAACATGCATGAAACCAATCCATACCAAAATAACATCAAATTGGTCATGTCTAACTCTACTAAGAGGCTAAGGTGACTTTATGAAGGATTGTGACAAGACAATTTCTGTATACCCCTTGAGCTATAATTGAGTCACCGAATAGAGTAGAGACTGAGAAGGGTTCTGATTGGGTTTTGAGATTGACTATGAAACTAATAGTAATATAAGGAGTAACAAAAGATAAGGTAACCCCTAGATATAACAATGCATATACATCAAGATGGAATACTGTAACATAACCGTGACCACATCTGGAGAGACGTCCTCGCTCCCGATGAGATGAAGGGCATAAAATCTGTTTTGCGCTGACCACCACCCGCACTAGTGGATACACCTTACTGAGCTGAGCATGCTGGTGGAGCTGCTAAAGTGGTGGTTGGGTCACAATCTCTTGGGCCCTATCTGGATGAAGGGCGGTCTTTAAGTAGATGTTAGGCTTCCCACACCCGAAACACGCTCATGAACCCTCTAAGCAGTCTTGTGGGTGCCTCCTGCCACACTTTCCAAAACTAGAATGCTGGGCCTCCTAACCTATCTCCCCTAACTCCTCTGAGCCTGATGCCCCACCCCTAAATCAATCCCATGCCTCTATCTAGATGGAACATTGGCTGATGATGGAACTGGGGATGATGACATTTGGTGGGACTGTTGATGGTGTCCTCCATAAATATCTTTGCTGAAACTATTCATAACTCCCCTGTCCTAGCCCTCTTGGCCTCTCACCTTTTCTTCATCTAATCCACTCTATCTGCTGGCGTATATGACCAATCGTGAGAATTCTAGATCATTATTCAGTATAGCAGTGTTGCACTCCTTGACCAATGAGTCTGATACTTCATTCACAAACATGGTCATACGAGCCCTCTAATTCGCAACCATCTCTGGTGCATATTTAGACAGTTGGGTATAGTCCAAGGTGTACTCTTGGACATTCTTGTGGTATTGCTTCAAGTTGACGAATTCCATCGCCTACCTCCCTAACTCTATAGGGAAGAACCTATCCAAGAAGGCAGTCACAAACTCGTCCCAACTCACGGGAACTACTTCCACTGTCCTACCATCCTTCCACTAGCGGTACCATATGTAAGACCTGCTCGGGCATAGGATCGGCTGGTGCTTGTGGGGCTTGCTGATGCCCGTCTCTATTGCCATTGTCATGGCTATTTCCATTGCCATTCCTTCATTCATTTACTCGGTGTGGAGGCATATTTCTTCAAACACGTATAGCACGAGTTAGAAGGATAAAGAGATACTTCATCACACGACATAGATAATAAAAGAAGGGGAATTTCCTAAAACATCTTGTAGCCTCTCCCACAAGTGTGGCGTTTCACAACCAAGGAAAAGACTCTACTCAATGTGGCTTTCTGACACCCTAGGATACTTCTAAAACTTCTTGGCTCTGATATCATGTTTTTCATGACCTGAGTTGGGACCTCGATCGAGACACGGACCTAGAACCACGAATGGCTCCAAGTCGACCCATGGTATGAACGTAAAAGCTAAAGAGAATATATCAAGCGAAACCTGATAACTAAATCATGAATAAGAGGAAGTCTGAATAATATAGCGATCATAAAACAGAGTCAACACTGACAAGTTGAAAATCTGCATATTGTCTGATATACCTCTATTACTGTCTAATGATATGATGGGACAACGCTCAACTAGCTCACCAAAGTCTGAAACTGATATAACATAATCAAACAAAAAACTGAATGACCTCAGAAGATGAGGACTACCCAACAATAGAACTGAACTAAACTGTGGGAGCTAGTCTAACGACGAAATTGAGTTTGATTGTTCGAACGTGTATCAGGAAATGATACAAAATATAATATGCAGTCAGTACTTGAAATATGATTGAGTTTGCAAGGTAAGTAAAACATGATGAGTAAATATTAACTGAAATCATGCATATAACATAAATCATAAGATCATAAGAGTAAGGACTGCATGCTGAAATCTGAATCTAAAAACATGAATATATTGGCAAATTGATTATCATATCTGTATAGAATGACCAAAGCTGAAAATATAAATCATATGAATTGTCATAGCTGAAATCATAAGTAAGAACTTATAAACTGATCATTTGTCAAACATGCTGTAAAATATAATATCATAAGTCATGGACATGGATAACTGAAATCACGAGGAATAATGGGAGACTCGTCACAACTGACAACTACCAATGTATTAATGCATAATGGTCCTACGTTTAGCCCACGTAAGGAGAGCCATCTTAAGACTTTTCTAGGAAAAGGACGAATAAGGTATGATATCACGGCGTGCTCCTTGAGCTTCGCGGGAAACACTCTCTTGAGAGGTCCTAGTATATATCCCTATGTTGGCGCGTAGTTTATGAGACCAGAGAACCTTGGAACCCCTATCCTACTCAGTGCTAGAAACTACTCCTAAATCATGTATAATGCTCATATAATCATACTTTAAAACATAACTTGAATCTAAACATGGAGAGGCTTGACTCCTGGAAACATATCATAAGCTGATCTTATTAGCTGATACAAATCGTGAAAACATTCTTAAAATGTGTGGGCTTGCCAAGATCTTAAAATCATACATACTTGAAATAGACTTCATAAGTCAAAATCATATATTCAGCTTGGTAGTTTGTAAACATTTGTTCATGCTAGATATCTCATCATATTGAAATCATGAATCATAAACTTGACTTTTCATGAACCTTTCCCTAATTGGCATAATTTTCTAAAATTTGAAATCAAGTGAATTTATAATTAAAATATTATTAATTTTTTTAATTTTTTTAATTTTTTTAATTTTTTTATCATTTTCATTTTTTGAGAATTTCATAAAATTGCGCTAAAATCCCATAAGATCATACACTTGAATTAAACCTGAATCTCATGAACTTGAGGAGAAATTTGAATATGAGAGTGAAAGAAAACTCTCATTAATAGCCTTACATATCTGGGTAAGCTGAATCTCAACTTGATGTAAAAAGCCAAAGAAATTTGGAGAGGAATTTAAGGGATTCAGTTGGATCTTCAAAAGGAATTCTTAAATCCCTTGCATGCATGGGAGTTGAATGAATTAGGAATAGGTTAAACTCCATTAATACACTTCTTTTTAGGTTTAAAATGACGTAGTTTAAGGTTTAGGAGCTTAGGAATTACAAAAATATCCTTACTCATTTTGCAGAAAAAAGACACTGCCAGATGTAACGACTCATACCACGAGTCATACCTTGGTACCATGACTCATGGGTTCCTCTCATCGTCACTATTTTTTTTGCCTAACTCTTGAAGTTCCCACAGGTCAAACAATGAATTTTACCATTAAATGACGGGTCGTTGACCTATCCGTTGCCACTACTTCCAATTCCGCGCCTGCCCCCTTCCCCATGAGTGCAAGCCACGACTTGTTTTTCCCCACAATGATTCATATGATGAACCATACCTTCCAGCCTTGACACTTATGAACCAACCAACAACTCCATACCACGACCTGTTATACCAACCAATGGATCGTACCTTGACTCGTTGCTATAGGGCCTCTTTCAAAATTCTGACCACAAGCAGTCCCACGACTCGTACAATGAGTTGTATTGTGAAAAAAATTTCATACTTTTTTTGCTAATCACATTTCAAATCCCGAGCCTAGCCTTAGGCACTTTTGTGATATTACATGTTGATTGTTGGATTAGTTTGTGAATGTATGGTACTTTGCAATGTTCAATGTGTTTCCCCCTTAAGTGCCCTATGAATAGTTAATTGGTGATGGGCGAAACCAAGAAGGTCAGGGTAGATTGATGCCCTGTATGGTCGCGTGAATGGGCCGATTGGAAGCACATAAAACAAGAAAATAAGAATGGGATAATATATTTTATCCTGAATGATAGGCTCGTGCCTGAGGTGAGCGTGCATCTGACAAGTTGATTGATATTATTGGCTCGTGTCTGGAGGGGAGCACTTGGACGAGCAGATGAGTGGGAGCGGGTACTGTGTTGGTAAATTAACATGGATTTCTAGAATTTCCTGCAGGTAATGACTGAAATGGTAAAAATAAGACCCTCTAGCATATGTGTACAGTGAAAATTGTGACGGTAATTTGATACTATAAATTATAGTACTTAAAAAAGAGGGTGTATACAAATACTCTTAATGAAGAAACATAGTTCGGATACAGAACTAAGTCAGTCCGTATTAAGAATTTGATTTAAAATTTCACCTATATAAACACAATAAGTGATGCCGCTTTGTAAGTGTTTATGAATTCAGGAAGTAGCACAAGACCATATATAATCAGATGCTAAAACTAATGATGAACAAATTGGGTACTTGGTATATTTATATGTATAAAACCTTTTTGTTTTGCCATAATAGAATTTTGATTTAACAGAATTTAATCTAACCATCAATTTTGGCAAGTTAAGAGTTTATACAAAGTAGTAGGTTTAATTCGAAAGACACCTACTATATGCATAAATTCTAAACAACATTAATCAATATGAGTGGAATTGTTAGAATAGTTAGTATTGATAGGAGTATATGAGAGAATGAATTTTGGAGCAATAAGAGGGGCAGCATGCCATAACCTCTCATTAGCACCCAAAAGGTGCAGTGGCCAGTGCATTTTCTCATTTTCTCTTTTTACTCATTACAAAATACAATTCTGTTATTGTGTGAAATTCAAGTTAATTATTGAAACTTGAGTTTCATAGGCTTTGTAAACTTGGAGTGGGAATTCTGCCACTATCCTTGCAACAATTAAGTGACAGACCTAAATTCATTAAGGACAAAGATTACTCAATCAAAGCTGCAATTATTTAATTTCATGCTTCGGAGACCTATTTTGCTCTAGTAATGGTTCTTAATAAGTGAATTATGGTTATTTAAATGGTCGAACTCATTATATATATATAGCACTACTGTACTATGTATAGTTAAATAATTTGCGAGAAGAAGTTTATATAAGAATCCAATGGATGCATTTATCCTTTTGTGATTAACGCGTATGAGAATGTGAATCAGAACTCTTTTTTTATATGCCCGTTGGTGTTTGTTGACAATGAATGTGGTCGACGTCACAACCCTTATCCTGCACCAATATATATATGTCTCGGATGGATTTCAGCTTTGCAGTAAAACTTTCAAAAACATCACCCTGCTCTGTGAAAGTGCTTCATATATAGTATTGGGTGGTTCATGAACATCATCAAGATGAAAATGATATTACCATCAATATTAATATTTCTTTGTTGTGTACTCCATTTAGTTTCAGCCCAACTTCAAGTCGGGTTTTACAATTCAACCTTGTCCACAACCTGAAACCATTGTTCGACAAACTGTGCAGAAGCAGTTTAACAGCGACCGTTCCATCACCGCAGCTTTGCTTCGCCTGCATTTTCATGACTGCTTTGTGAGAGTAAGTGTACTAATGGAAGTTTCACTTTTCTTCTCCAAGTTCGAGCATTCTTGGTCCAATAGACTCCGCAAGCTTCTTTTAGCATTCCCTATATATTGCAGGACATTTTTTTTGTCAAATTGGTGCGTAGTCTTACACAGTTTTGGCATATGCTGAATTTTGAGCAACCAATGTCATCTTATAATCATAATTCCTCTTTAAAATGGTTTAGATCTAAATTTGTGGTGATTTTAATTAAGGCTTTAATTACTCGCTGTTCCAAATTAGTACATATTTACTTTATTTTATTTTTAAAATAGTTGTTGTATCTGCATAGTGTATGCATACACACATATATACTATAAAAGAGAGAAATTTTATTGCGTGGAGTCACATAATCAACCCTACTCATGTGAGACTCCCTTATTACTTGACAAGTGAACTTGTGGGCTCACTTTCTTACTTTTAAACATAAATTTAAAACAAGACAACTTAAAATTCTATATTTATTATATTTAAATTAAGAGCCAAAATAAGTAATAAAACAAAGTAAACATTAACAAAAGATTAACGCTTGAATTCAATTCTGTTGTGAAGAAACAAGAGAAACAAATTGTTATGTATCCAAATACTATTATGGAGGACTTTCGAGCTATCAATGTGAACTTTGAACAATGAAGTAATATTTAATATTTTAAAATTTATATTCAATTTATTATTAAAATTCAGGAATCACTGTTGTTTTAGAGAATGATGATACGGATTTAATTCTATAAGTATATAATTATTATTATTTTGGTTAAAGAATTATCTATTACTGTTATTTATGTAAGTACTTCAGTTTCTAATTTAAATTGTATTATTTTATAATATAATGCGTTAATGCTTATTCCATAAATCTATATTATTTTTCTTTGTTTATAATTTTTGATTGTCCATATGTATTATACTAACTGACAGTGAATTATTCTAAATAATCACTCTTAATTTTTATACGCATATTTAATTATCATTTAACATACTTTTTCTACGAAATAATTTTTTTATCTAAATTGACAGATTTAATGTGCGAAACTCCTGTAAAAAATAAAAGCAATCATACTGTAATGATAAAGGCTTAGCTGACTGTTTATTTTGTTATTATTATTTTTTTATTTTAGTTTATTTATTATTTAATGTAACATTTAATTTAAATATGATAAACGATTTTTTTACGTTATATTTTAAAGTAAGCAAGTAGAATCCACAAGTCCACTTGTCGTAAGTAATAATGTATGATTCAGAAATAAAATTTGTCAAAAAAATTGCATGATTTTGTTAAAGGTATAACTGAATTTTAGGGGTGTGATGCATACTAATAAAGTCAACAAATTCTAAGAAATCGGAGAGAGACGCTGGACCAAACCAAACGGTACGGGGTTTCGAGCTGATCGATAAAATTAAGAAAAGCCTAGAAAGTGTCTGCCCATCAACCGTTTCATGTGCTGACATAATAACACTAGCAACCAGAGATGCTGTAGCGTTAGCTGGAGGTCCTACTCATGCGATACCAACTGGAAGGCGAGACGGCCTGGTTTCAAATATAGCTGATGGAATTTTGCCAGGTCTATCATTTACTGTTCCACAAGCTCTCCAATCTTTCACAAACAAAGGACTTTCCCTAAATGATATGGTGACACTATTAGGGGCTCACACTGTTGGAGCTGCACACTGCAATTTTTCCAAGATAGGCTTTCCCCAGTACCTGATAAGACCATGGATCCTGCATTAGCTGCCCAATTGCTGAAAACTTGTGCTAAAAGCACTGCAACGACGTTTTTGGATCAGAATACATCTTTCACTATTGACAACCAGTTCTTTAGACAAATCATGTTACAGAAAGGTATTCTGAAGATTGATCAAGAGCTTACCTTGGACAAGTCCAGTGCTCCAATTGTCTCAAGTTTAGCTGCCAACGAGAATGCTCTTCAGACGGAGTTTGCAAATGCAATGATCAAAATGGCAAGCATTGACATTCTAGTCGGAAAAGGAGAAATTAGGAAAAAATTGTGGGGTCTTTAATTCCCCAAATCAGAAGGTAGATCGCAAGATTCTTTAGGAAGCATATGTTATGATATTGCGGGTATGTTTTTGCTTTATTTTATATATGGAATTGGTAAATATCTTGGCAAATTATCTTTTTGTATTATCTACGCGCTTCTCGGTGAATAAGTTCATAACGTGTTTGGAAATAGTATTTAATTGGTCATGTGACTTTAGAAGTCTTCTTTGGCACCTTACAGAATTATTATGTAAATGGAGTGTTCAATATTATATGGAGTGTGCTTATGTTTATCTTCTTCTTCTTTCATCTTTTTTGTACTTTATAACATTTTTTGAAGATTTTAGCATAAATTTTGACATAGAATTATTTCTACTTTATAGTTTTGTAAGTTTAATAGTGTGACTGTGAAAGTATCACTATCTTATCGAGACATTCTGTGATATTAGGGAAAAATACCAAGAATATTCATAATTTGTTACCGTACGAATATCTTTACCAGTGGTACCGACTTAAATTATTCCTCTCAGCCTAAAAAGGTACGGTGAGTGAAATCTTAAAATCGGAAAGTTTCATCTTTCCACTAGTTTACAAGTACAGTTTTAATATGCGGAATCCATCGGTGACCCCTTAAAGTTGGCACCAACTTTAACTTAGACATCTTAACTAAAACTTGTTCATTTTAGACACCTCATGGTGTCCCACTGTGTCATTTTGATATTTTTCGGCAATCAACATAAAGAGGGTATAATACACTCACGATGATGTGGCAACAGATGTATCCTACATGGATTAGTTGGCTAATTGAATCGTGCCACTATTTTAATAGCCACATCATCATCACACACACAAAAATAAATTAAAGAAAAAAATTAGGGCTAAAATACATGGAAAATAACCAATGAACACGACATGTGACATTTTAAAATTGCTTTAAAATAAAAATATTTTTATTTTTTTACATAAAAAATTTATTTTTCAAAAACAATAAATCCACCATCTCACCCCAACCACCCACCAAATCATCTTCTCCATCTTCATTTTGTTTGGCCTATTTGCAGAACCACCTCACCCTCTAAAATCGTCTTCTCCACTTCTCCTCTCACTTGACCCATTTGCAGAACCCACTCACCCCACCCATATCCTCTTCTCCGTCTTCCCTCCTCCTTTCTTCTTCCTTCCTCCATTATAAAAGCACAATCACACACCTAAGAAGAAGAAGGAGGAGGAAGTCCAAAAAGCAAATAGGGCAGTCATCCCCACCTTTAGCTATTTTTCTTTAAATTTATTTTTTCAAGTCACTTTTGCTGCTTTCTTCTCAACCTCAACTTAAAATAGATTTTATTTTTCTCTGAAAATAATGGAGTTTCTTCTAAAAATTAATGCAGAAATAATGATACATTATGATGATGACATAAGAAAATTAATGTTGAGAAGAAACCCAAATTTTAACCAAGGCAAGAAGAAAAGAAAAAGAAGGAAATAAAACTAAAAACTAAAAAAATAGGTCATATAATCGGGTGGGTCAACGGTACTGTTAGCCAAAATCGACACGTCACATCAGCTTAAAATGTCTTCTACACGCCTTGAGTGAGTGAAACACGCAACATGCCAACTATGCAAAAATATCAAAATAACACAAAGGACCCTACATGGGTGTCTAAAATGAACAAGTCTTAATTAGTGTCTAAGTTAAAGCAGCTAACTTAAGTGGTTGTCGATGGGTTCCGCGGTTTTAATATTATCATTTGGTTAAGTGTTTATTTTTTGTAGCTTATATAGTTATATTGTGTTGCAAGTTACACTACGAAGATTAAATAATTTTTATAATTTTATATAAGTTAAATGTAAAAGGTGTATAACTCCCCAATTAAGTGGGAGGTCATGGAAAATAACATCACTTAGTGCAGAAGTTATCAAAGAGAGTATCGGTAATAAGAATTATAAGGCGGAAAACTTGATGCAAACAAGACTGCAAATTTTTTAAAAGAAAATCCTTTGGATTAAATAGCGTGCTTGCTATGCAAAAACGCAAAAAAATCCACTAGTGATTTTGTACAAAACCGCCAAAGATAGGTGATAGTAACACACATCAACGCGAGAAGAATGTATTTACACTCATGTATACCCAAGTTACTTTTTTCATTGGTATCATAACATTATTTAGATGTGTTTTCTTCCTCTTATTTTATTGTCTACAGTATGCTGATAAGCATATTTTTCATTTGAAAGATATTGCACGTCAGAATATTAATGAAACTCATGATCCATGTTCATACCTTTAACTGTGTTATCTTCTTAATTTTACAGGTTACCACGTTGTGCAAATCTTGAATCGTGCAGGAATTTTTCAAGACCTTTTCAAAGATATACTATTTATAAAATTTTGAAATGGGATGAAAGAGATATGAGTGTCAATATTCACTTTGTCAGAATACATTAAATATGAAAATTATAAACAAATGCCAATCTTTGGAAAAAATATCCTCCATTCATATATTGTCTTAGAACGAAAGTCATGCATCATTGGAAAAATATTTTCAAATATCTTTTCAATGGAGTATTAGATGTAAAATTTTGTTATTGCACGGAAGAAAAATTAATGATGAAGTTCTTTATGTTCAAACCACCATCAAGTGAAGGTTATAACATTCCGTATTTTTGGGCAAAGGTTGAACTATCGTAACGCAGGTAATTAAACTCAAACAAGAGAATTTTAAATGAGTTTAGGTGTGAAATCTAGTTTCAAGCATGAAGTTATAGTAAAAGATAGGAACTTTAAAAGAAATGAAAGAACCAAGTTTGAAAATTTGATTGAGATATGACAAACATGCGAACCACAAAAGTGACATGTGAGTTGTAGGTGAAATTAAAAATATAAGCTTTTAGCGATTAAGATGCGAAACCCATATACGAATTGTATGTTGGACTTACGGTCCACATATTATACCATATGATGAAATCCAAAATTTATTCAAAAATTCTAGCTGCTAGATGAGAGTTGTGGAAGGCACATACAGGCTGCACGTGGGACATATGGCCCGCAAGTCAAACCATCTGTGGAGGACATCTTTTTGGGAAGTTGACATGTGGCCACATTATGCGGATATGTTGCCCGATGTCAGATCTATAAATATGATTTTTTTCTTGAAAATATCATTTCATATTTCCAATCGAGCAAATTTGGCAATTTTTTCTTATTCTACTCCTTTCACTTCTAGGAAAGTTCCTCCTAAAGTTTTCTTAGCGATTCTTCCATCTATTAAGCTAATTCTTACTACAAGCGCGAAAATCTTGTAAATACAAACCCTTTCAAAAATGTGACTTTAGGGACTCCGCTAGAAATAGACTTCAGACCATCTTTCACCAAAACCGCGTTGGCCATCGCAGTGAGTTTTATCGCGTGTTGGGTACCTTTGGCGTACTGTTGTGATATTTTTTGCCTTATCCAATTCTTGCATCTGTCTTCTTTTTCCACCACACGCTACATCATGGTGAAATCTATCGCTTTGGGCACTACATCGCGGTGAAGTCCTCTTGGTCTCAGACTTGGGAAAATTTCTCGATCATTTGTTCCACTGCGGGCACGCTAATCATTGTGATGGATTTTACCACAATAATCACCCCAAGGTCATGGTAACTTTAACTTTTTAGGACTTGGATAATTTTTCTTAAATTTTTTATATCTGCACCGTATTTAGGCCAACACACTAAATGGCACAATGATGGGCAGCGGATGCGATGCCTTAATCTCCTCCATACTTACTACTCTCTTCCATCTTTCTTCTTTGTTGTACAATTTTCGATAAGAACACCTATAACCACAATAAACCTCCCAAATTAGTCAAATATATCATAATCAACACAAGTTAGGCATATTTGCTACGATTCATATTAAAACGAGACTTAAATGTGCCTAAAGTAGTACAAAAAAAATTATAAATATACCTAACATCACCTAGAACAAGAGTTCTAGCATATTATTCTCATAACAACAACTATATTATTATTTTGAATCATAAAAACGACAATAAAAAATGAAATAGAAATAAACTGATGAATAATTGACTCTGTTGACACACCATGCTCCAAAAACGTCCTCCTTCTTGTGTAGACGACCTGGGCTCCCATTTATAATATTTTTCAACCATGATTGAGACTCATGACAAAAGGATTGACTTAAACGCTTAACTCCCACCGCACCAATATTCATTGCGCTATTATTACATCATGATGCATTTATAGTTCTTGCCTTAATGAAAAATTTCATTTGATCTTCTTCTCGTCCTAGAGTGTTGCTCATCAATCCAAATTTCTTCGCGTTCATCACCACGTTATGGTGAATCTTTAGAATCTCGACCTTTGACAATTTTCTCTAGGTGTCCCTTCTTCGTCATGCACGATATCCATCGCGTTACAATTTTAGTGCGGTGGATACTGCATGTAGTTGATACTTGCTTTTCTACACTTGTTTAGTTTTCTCCAATTTTATTTTATTTTCATGCAATTTCTTCAAAAATCACCTATAACACAATTAATACCCGAATTAGTCAAATATATCATTATTAGCATACAATAGGTGTATTTAGTATAAATTCTGATATAAACAATGTGTACTTGTATAAAAGGTAGTGCTAAAAAATGTGTTAATATTACTCCCCCAATATCAACACCCTGAAGTTGCATCTTTGTTCATCCTCGAACAAATAATAGATCCAACACGGCTTCCTATAAATACCTTCAATGCACAAAACCAAACAAACATGTCTGAAGTTAGGCTACAACATTTGCACAAGCTCACGTGAGTTAGAAATCTATCATCAGGATTTAATTCACAATCAAAGAATGAATTATCATCAAAATCAACTCATTACTATATTGAAGTAATCATAGCCTCTTGAACCGGCTCAACAACATTAATCATGGAAAAGAATTACGTTACCTTCAAAGAAACCAAAAAATCACTCATATTTCATCAATCATGAATCCTCACAAGAATAGAAACAAGTCTACACACTCAAATCTAAGAATTAATTTAATTTTAGACGTAGCAACAAATCATACTTTCATTCTCAAAAAATTCACATAGGCGTATAGTGACTCATAGGATTTCCCTTAGTGTAGCACTAATTAACCATGGTGTCTCTAATCTAGAATCAAGTAGAACTTTTAATGATTATAATGTAATCTAAGAAACCGGTAAGAATTATTTGGCCAGAATAATTACTATCTTTCGTAAGTACTTTTAAGACACTACACTTTTTATTTATTTTTTTGCGCCTTCTTCAGATCACCAATTTTTTTTTTTGACTAATTCTTCATCCTTATATCTTCCATTTTTTAAGTACACATTTCACTAGATACTAGAAAGGAGCATTCTTTTCATGGATTTTATTCTTTTGCTCTTATTTGCTCACTCCTAACTTACATCATATTTTTAATTTTTCACATGTGCACCCTCAATTTTCTTTTTCGTTCACCTTTCAAACTTACCCTATTCTCTCTCTCAAATTCATTCAAGCGCTCAATTTTTCAACTAAAGTGCACTAAAAAACGAGATCAACATTATGGCTAATAATGAATAAAGGAAATAAACTTTATTATGGCAGATAACAGAAAATGGGTTAAAAGACTCAATGGGACTAACTAGGAATATCATCACAATAGGTAGGTAAAGAAAAGTATACAATGTCTAAACAAAGAATTTCATGCATCATCTTCTAGACTCACACACCTTGTTTCACTTTGTATACACACTAAGCAAATACTAGAAATTTAATGCATATATGAAATATGTTATAAAATCCTCTTGGAGATGACTATGACAATGCTACATGAATATGAGAGGATATTAGAACAACTCATTAACAAAGAGAAGAGTTTAGTCTACATCTTTATCAAAAATAATAATTGCTTTGGTATATGAAGTGGAGTAGGTCACAAGTTTTAAAAAAGAGAGGCTTCTCTTCAAACTTTTGTAATGTGTACTACTTCCACTCTAGGAAGAAGAAGATTTTCTGCAATGATCTTATTAATAAAGTGAAATATAGATTGCAGAACTAGAAAGAAAAGTTGATGTCCTATAGAGAAAAAGATTGTACTTATCAATAATGTTATTTAGATAATGCCAATATATCATCTTTCTGCTGTAGCACCAACAAAGTTCACTTTTCACGAGCTCCATAAAGTATTTTGCAGTCTTTCTTTGGAGCAATAAGGAAGAAGGAAGAAGAAGACAATACTTAGCTTGGTTGAAATTATGTCTACCTAAAGATGAAGGTGGAGGAGTGGGGGGGGTATATTAGATTCAGATCTCTTTTGATGTCTCAAAACTGTCACAATCCGAGCTGGGACCCCGACTAAGACACGGGACTCAGAATCATGAATGGATCAAAGTCGACCCATGACATGTGCATAGAAATTCAAGAACATATAATGAAGCGGAAACTGATAACTTAAACATGAGTAAGAGGAAGTGTGAATAACATAAGTGTACATCAAATAATCACATCACAATACTAAGTCTCAAAGCTAAACATACTAGTCTATGTCAGAAAAGCCTCTACTATCTAATGACATGCTGGGATAAACCCCAACTATTCCCAAGCCTGAAACAAACCGACAACACAAAATCTTCCACATCATGAGGACTCATCCAAGACAAAGGGATGAACTCGAGCTGATAGGGGAAGCAAGTTATCGGTGAGGCTGAGTTAGATCACCCGAACCTATATCATAAAATGATATGACATAGAGTATGCGGTCAGTACTTTGAGTATACTTAGTATGCAAGGTGTTAAAACATGCATAGTAAATGATAACTGAAATCATACATATAATATAAATCATTAGATCATGAGAGTAGGAATTGCATGCTGAAAAAACTATATATGAGACATACATTAATCATAAGCTGGTTATCATAACTCCAACATATTGACCCAAGATTAGAAATAGAAATCATATGACTTGTCATGGCTAAAATCAAAAGTAAAATCTCATAAACGGATCATTGGGTCAAATCAATTGTAAAACATAATATCATAAGTCATAAACATGAGTAATTGAAATCATGAGGAACAATGGGAGACTCATCCTGACCAACACCATCACGATAGAGCTTACATAATGCCCCAACTATCACACTCGAGTGGCAGAGCCGTCCAAAATCTTACTAGGGCTAAGGATGATACCATGATATCGATATCAAGATGAGGCCCTCCTGGGTAGGGAAAACTCTCTTAAGAGGTTACGAACATATAAAATATACCTACGTAGGTGCATAGTTCTAAGACTAGAGACGTTAAACTCCAAACCTCGTTTGGTGCTAGACACTACTCCCAAAAATATGCATAGTGCTCGCATTATTTTTCAAGAAATCTAAAATCATAATCTACACATAGCCTAAAATATGAATATTAGGAGTCTTGACTCCAAAATATATCATAACCTGCATTGGGAGTCTTGAATCCAAAACATATGATATGTTGATTCAATAGCCTTGGCTAAATCATGAAAATATATCGAATCAGAAGTGGGCTTGCCAAAATCATAAAATCATGCATAATTGAAATAGACTTCATAAGTGAAAAATCATTAAATAATACATGAAAAATTTATAAACAATCATTCATGCTAGATACTTCATCATACTTGAAATCATGAATCATAAGCTTGACTTTTCATAAAATTTGCATAATAGAGCATAATTGCTAATAACTTGAAATCATGAATTTATAATAAAATTATGTATAAAACCTACCCATTAGACTTAAAACATACTTTAGAACATGAGGGGAATTGACTCATAAATATATCATAGAGAATTTCATAAAATTGAGTTAAAACCTTATAAATCCACACACTTGAATTAAAACTTGAGAAGAAATTTGGGCATGAGGTTAAAGGAAACCCTAATTCATAGCCCTACATACCTGGGTATACTGATCCTCAAACTAGCTTTGAAATCTAAGAGAATTGAGAAGAAATTGAGGAGAGTTCTAGCTTGATCTTGAAGAGGGTTCTCAATAGTTTGCATGCATGGAAGCCTAATGGCTTAGAGTAGGCTAAACCCTCTTAAAAATACTCCTTTCAAGGATTATAATGATGTTATTAGGGAGTTGGGAGCTTAGAAATCATGAAATGCCCTTACTAATTTGGTGAAAAACACACTGCCAGCTCCCACGAGTCGTACAACGACCTCGCATAACCAAACCGCTGCCCGTGGTTTTTTCCTATTGCTGGCCAATCCAGTTCTCCAACTCACTGGTTCTTAACCACGGACACCTTCCATGACTTATTGTTTCCTATAACAAGTCATACCTTGACTCGTTACATCACCCTTCACATGACAGGTACAAACCACGATCACTTCCATGGTCTGCCATACTCTCCTAAAACTCGTGCCATGAGCTGTTGTAACTGGTTCATGTCTTGCTTTTTTGAACTTGATAACGCTCAAACTCACACTCCTGATAAAGTATGAACTGGACATTGTCAATAAAGAACCCAACAAAACTTGGGTTCGAACCCACAGGGAATATGGTAATATATAGACTAATGTAAATATTTAAGCTTTTAGGTATGTTATCTCCAAAATGGAGGCTTATAGAAAACAACTACAAAACAAAATTGAAAATCGATTGTTGTTTATCAAGATTTGCAG
This sequence comes from Datura stramonium, assembly GCA_018107945.1. Classification (NCBI taxonomy): domain Eukaryota; kingdom Viridiplantae; phylum Streptophyta; class Magnoliopsida; order Solanales; family Solanaceae; genus Datura; species Datura stramonium. Next base: position 69,846 of record JACEIK010002027.1, on the reverse strand, counting down.
TTAACTACGGTAAGGTTCCTTCATGAGTTCATAACTACCTTGGGTTTACAATGTGATCTATCCCAATACTTACTTGTAGAACTAATAACTAGGGTTCATTCAAATGACTGGTTCATCCCTATTGGATGACTATACTCAATCACTGGGTCAGGGTCTCACAGAACGGTTTCAATTCAACCGCTATCAATTTGTTTCACCAATCTATCCTACGACCGCAACTCAAGTTATACAATGACCCATAAAGATCAAGGCTTTATTGTAATTTCTTTTTCCTAATCTCTACTTAGGTTAAAAAAGAAAAGAATTTAGGCAAGTCTTAACGTTGTGCTTCGATTAAAACATTAAAGATGAAGAGAATACAATACAAGTGTTAGCATTGGTTTAGAATCGCTTTGTGCAAACCCTTGTTTGTTAATCCATCCGAGGTTTTAGCCTCTCTCACGATTGTAAGATTGTTATTAGTATTCATTGACAAACACATAATTGAATACTTACAATGATGATCAGAAGAAACCTGCTTTGAATATTGCAAAAATTGATGTTGAATAATCCAAGAATAAAAAAGAAATCAAAGCAAGAAATCTCTAAGTCTTGAATTAAAATTCACAATAACTTGTCTTCTCTAATCGTGTCTCTAATTTCTTCTAATCGCTTCTCTCTACTAAAATAACCTAAATAGTATTTATACAAATAATTGGAACCTTTCTCCTAATTAAAAAGGAAACTACCAAAACTGTCGCCGCCTTCACCTACAAACCAGAACAAGATTGTATGGGTCGTACCTTCACTCGAATGTTGGATGGCTTTTGCTGAATATAGATAAGTGTTGACTTCTAGTATGACTCGTACCAAGAACCTATGAGTCGTACAATCTTCCTGTGGCTTCTTGATCTTTGCAATTAAGCTGGGTATCTTTTGTTAACTTCCACAGATGGCACGGTAATGACTCATACCTTTATTACACGATATGTGGGTCCTTCTCAAGACAGTTTTTCCAGCCTTCTATTCTCCTAGTCTTTTCCACGGCTCCTTGGTATGGGTCTTAGGTAGGTCCCACGACTTGTGATTTCTACCTGTACTAGGGTACTTGGCCTTATGTACTTCCTGGAACTTTCCATGACTACCATGGTACGGCTCTGTGGGCATATATCAGAATACGCCTTGCTTCAAAATTTGCTCCTGGACCTTTCCACAATTCTCAGTATGGCTCATACTGAGATCCGTACTAAGCCTCATTTCTATATTTTCTCCATGTTTTGTGCCAATTCAGCTCCAAATATCTATTTTCCCTCATAAAAAGTAAAAGTACCTCATATCCATATAAACATACCTAAGTCCATGTTATTTTCCCGGTCTTAATGAAAGTGTTGTAAACTCACAACACATCAGAACTCCATTCAACAACCACCTAGGACAACTTATTGGATCTTCCAACGAGGTCGCAGCAGCTTATTGTTAGCTGGGGAAATCTTGACTAGGGCTTACCACGAGGGTACAACGAGTCATTGTTCCCTACAATGACTCGCCCCTTTAGTCGTTCTATGACTTCAGTGCAATTTTCCCTAATTTCTCTAATTTAGCCCCCCAGGTATGATCTTTAGCAGACTTGCTGGTCAAGGAGTGCAGAACATCATATACACGTATCATAAATCTTTAGTGAATGTGACATTAGGTCTATACATTTTTGACCGCTATACTCAAGTTTGACACGACTCTGAGTTAGAACCCCGATCGAGACACGGACCTAAAACCATGAATGACTCCAAATTGACCCATGACATGTGCGTAGCAACTCAAGAGCATATAATGAAGAGAAAACTGATAACTTAAACATGAGTAAGAGGAAGTCTGAATAACATAAGCGTTTATCAAATCATCACATTACAATACTAAGTCTCAAAGCTGAACATACTAGTCTATGTCTAAAAAGCCTCTTACTATCTGATGAGATGCTGGGATAAGCCTCTCCATCTATCTCCAAGTCTGAAACAAAATTTACAACACAAAAAACTGAAATGATAGACTCCTCAAATGATAAGGACTCACCCAAGGCAGCGGCTGAACTAAGCTGATAGGGGAAGTGAGCTATCAACGAGGCTGAGCTAGATTACCTAAATTTATGTCATGAAACGATATAGCATAAAGTATGCGGTCAGTACTTTGAATGTATAGAGTATGAAAGGTGCAAAATATGCTTAGTAAATGATAATTGAAATCATGCATATAATATAAATCATTAGATCATGAGAGTAGGGACTGCATGATGAAAACTGTATCTGAGACATACATATTCATAAGCTGGTTATCATAACTGAACATAGTGATCCAAGATTAGAAATAGAAATTATATGACTTGTCATAGTTGAAATCGTAAGTAAAAGCTCATAAACTGATCATTGGGTCAAATCTTTCAGCCGGTAAGATCTATCTTGTAATAAGAGGTTCTAAGTGAAGATGGTATTGTGATGAAAATTCATTGGAAGTCTGGGTATCTTTAGGGAAGGATCTTATGAAGTACTTAACAACCTCAAGTGTAAAACACTTTTCGACTTTAGGTGGTTAAGGATTCCTTCTTTTCCAGGATCTATGAAAGACCTGATGATAACCTTCCCTACTGGAAAGAAAAATTCCTATACGGCCTGCCTAAGTCCCTCAGAGATTTAGTCAAAGAAGAGCTCCAAAACAAGCACTCTGGTGATATTTTCCTTATGAGCAAATCACTTACAGTCATCTTACAAGCCTCATCCAACAAGTTTCCCTTAAGATCTGTCGCCAGGATAAGATATTAAGACAATTAGCAAAATATAGAGCTTAGACACGCTGAGACCTAGGAAGTTTCTGCAAACAATTTGGTCTATCCCCATGAAGAAAGAAATCCCATAGAAATCCAACTCCTAAAAAGTATCCTCATTTAGACCTCATATTCCTAAATTTAGAAAAAATCTTCCTCCAAAACATCAACCTGCAGCTAAGAAGTCAGCTCTCCTACTCTAATGATGGCAAATGTTACAGGTGCCGCAGACTTGGTCATATCATCAAATACTGTAAATTTGCCAAAAGAGTTAGAAATCTCAATCTCGATGAATCAATCCTCAACCAGATACAACAACATCTCCTACTACAAGAGGACTCGATAGTACTGATGATGAGTTTGAATAGGATTCAACCAAATAAAAATAACAGACTAGAATCCTCCAGTCTGACCAAGTAGACAAAAATAGGCAACCTAAAGTCTATGTTCTCTCAAAAGAACAAGTCTTCTCCTAGAGGTTATAAGGAGCTTATAGGATCCAGACCAAAAAGACATTATCTAGATCAACTCAAAAAGACTCTAGATAGACCCTCCACATCTTCCTATATTTTTCATCCTCATATAGCAAACACCTACAATATCACTGATGTTTTGAACATATTTCTCTTAAAAAAACCAAAGGTCATGCAACTATTCAAGATCTCCAATCAGAGATAGTACTCCTTAAGGAAGAAACTGACAAATAAAGGCTATGCAGGAACTAGACTAGATTGACCTTCACACTTTCTACCATGGCTGATCCTCCTAGATAAGAAGGAACAAATCCAAACTATATGGAGACTGAACAAGGAGACTTTATCAATTCTCTCTCAAGAATATCCATTAGGAGATGGCATACTAGGATAATCTTAGTAATAAATAAATCTTCATTCTAGACACTATTGCCTTTTTGATACTGGTGCAGATCTCAATTGTGTCCAAGAAGGAATTGTCAAAGCTGTAGTATCTTTGAAGCCCATGAGCAAGCGCCAATTTTGAAAATCTTCCTCTGTCCATGGGATGAACATGGTTTCACAGCTTGAGTATTCTATTCTTCTTCCTCAACTAGGTCGGCCCACTTCATTGGAATTAGAATGGAAATTGGAGCTGTATTTTCCAGGAGATATGATGGCATACAATTTTCATGGCATAGTCCATCGGAGTTTGATATTTGGGCTGGCTTGGGCCAATTTCTTCTTTTGAAGGTTGCTTAGAAGCAAATGATTTTGTTTGCTGTTTGGTACCAGCTTGTTGTTTTGAATATGCCAGTTGTTGAACCAACACTAATTTATTCTCACTAGATAGAGTGATGTTTGGAAATTGTAAAGAATCCGGACCTTTGTTGCCTTCTTTTTCTATCCATTTTACCTTCTCTCGCAAGTTCTCTGTTAAGGAAATCTGGTATTGAGCTCTCTTGATATATTTTATATTAAAATAAAATAGATGAAATAGCTTGATATTTAGCAAATATGAAGTGTTTAGAGGCAAGATTTTGAACATTTTTTGAAAACAGGTTTTGCAGCTTTATAGTCCATCACCCTGCCTGGGGGTAGATCAAGTACCTTAGCCTACTAGACCTGAACTGCTAGACTACTGAGCCTAAGCACTTCTGGTGCGATACCAAGTTTGTCACACCCCGCCTTGGGGGGGGGATGACTGGCACCTGCTGCCCTACTAGGACCTGAACTACTAGACTACTAAGCCTAAACATTTCTGTGCATGGCTGGCTCTAACTCTGATTCACGGAAACAATTGGCTATATAGCGGCTGTAAATACAGCCCCGGTCGGCTAGGCCTATAACCACATGTGCAACAACAACAACTAACCAGAATCAGATCCATAAGGGAACCTATGCGGGCCGACAAGGCCACTCATGCTGACTAGTTTTCACTGAGAACTGAATCAGAAGCAAACTATCTGTGACCGGCAAGGTCACCAACTACTAATTGAATGCCCCACACGGCCAACATAAACAGCTAAACATATGCACGGCCTTGCCACGACCGGCACAGCCAACCACAGGGAAATATATATAGCTCCTGCAAGCCTTCTAAGAATACTAATAAGATGGTCGGACAGGGCCTCGACCTACCGTACTATACAATAAAAGAAAATAGAATAGACCTCTGAAGAACAAGTCCGATGACATGAGCTGGATGACTTTGCGTTTCTGGCTGGGATCACGAGGGGTTGGCTCCCCGTCTGTGAGTACCGCAGTGGGGTAATGCAGCGCCCCAAATACGCCAGTACCACCGGCACTCAGACAAAGCAGACTGAGCATAACTTAATACAAGCAATAATACTAGTAGTTCTGAATAGCAGAAAGTATCTACAACTGTTTGGGCTTATGGACGAAAATGTTCTATCTGTACTGAAGGTAAGGTAGAAGCATACCTGTTGACGTGGCGACCTGCTATCTATCAACCAATAAATAACATGTATATATACATATATATATAACATACAAGGACTTATACCAGCCCCCATAAGCCGGAAGGTGCCAACCAACACACAACCGTATACCCCCCTACCCGAGTCAAAACCATTTTAAAGTAAATCACTCCACTCGCCTACTAACTACGAGCACCTCTTACCGATTCCCCTGGGTCTCTAGCTCGAACTATGACCTCTGATATATATAACTGTGTCTGAGTCCGAGGACTCCTGTACTATACTCCGTACTGTGATCTCGTATTTGTATCTGTATGCTATGCTGATCAGCCTCATATGGGTAGTGCTCCATCCCATCTTCATCCTTAGCGGACGGGATACCACTCCTTATGTGGCGTATCCCCACCTCAGCGGGCGAGTCGACACAGCTACTAACCCAGGGGCGGCAGGACGCTCAAAAGGTGCCTTATAGCAATAAACAGGTCTCAACAAACAATAATCACGTATAGCAAGCATGTTCACTCTGAAAATACCATCCATGTTTTGATATACGATTCTGATTCTCTTTTCTGCATTAAACTGATTCTCATACTGAGCTATACTGCATTCGAAATATTATCCTGATCAGTTCGATATTGCCTACTAACTTTTATTCTGAATATAACACAATATTATAAAACATGCTTGCTAAAATAATATTGGACTCAATTCTCAACTTGTGTTCTTCTTCTAGACTTTACTTTGTTTACTATACTGGGATTGCTATCTTCGTCAAGAACTAGCTTGCTGTACCTTCATTTCTGGATTTCGACTAACTGGCGTAGTTCGGTCAGTCTTTCTGCTATTTCTCCCAACTACATTCATATATATCAATTATAACTAAATACATTAATATTATGAATGAAAGTATCACTTTAATATATATATAACCCAAACTTTGACTTATCGAAAAACGGTCGAAAAACTCGCTATTTCTGTAGAAGTCCAGAAGGGAGAAATGCTTACTTTAGGCTTGTAGGAGTATATTGGACACTAATCTAGAGCAATTCTACTTACCCTAGCTCGGTATCACGACGGTTCACCGGCCGAATTTCACGAAACTAACCCGTAGGAATGCCCTCGCTGCTCAATACTACTCACCCAAGGTTAATTCGAGTTTGGACTGCGTTCAATAGCGTAAACAGAAGAAATTTCATCAATTTACTTCGTGCCCTCTGTTTCCACTCGTTCTCTTTGGAAATTACATGAAGTTATCACTTAAAACTGAAGTGAGGGGTTTATATACTTGGGCCTGGACAGGGCCTCCGTGGCACGGCGCCATTGCGGAGGCCCTCCCTCCGTGACACGGCGCCATCGCGGAGGGGTTCTGCCCTGGCTCCTCCCAGATGGTTCGACGTGTCACTTATCCGATCTTTCCTCAGGACTTTTCGTAGCATGTATGGAATTCAAAACTCTTAACCAACATGTGAATAGGTCATCTACATGTCGAAAATTTACGGGGTGTAACATAATCAATTTGTAACAAAAAATTTTGGTTGAACAATTCTGCTTGAAATTTTAAAATGCACAAAATAATTGCCAAATTTTTTTATTGTTGGATAATTTTGTTGGGCCTTATTCCAATGCTTTGATATAAATACAATAATATGCTCATAATTTTTTTCTCCGCTTAAAATGCCACCATAACCAATGTATGATGCATCTCTTTCGACTATTTTGAATGCAGAGGGATCAGACAGAGATAGAAGAGGAAGATTCTTAATCTTTTTCTTGATTTCCTTAATAGCATTGGTGTGAACATGGATTCACGAAGGTGGATGCTTTTTCAATCTATCGAGAAGGGATCTTAACAAACTACTAACTCCTGGAACAAAATCTGCTACATAATTAACACACTTGAAGAATCTTTGCAGCTGTGTTTTGTCTAAAATTTGATTGAAAAATTTGTCTGTAAATTGGATAGATCTTTAAATGGGGATGATAGTACATTGTTGGATATTATGCCCAAGAAAGCGGATGTAATTTGAAAATAACTAAGTTTTGGACAAGATTAAGACATTTTATTTGATTACATTGAAGAAAGTTTTTAGGTGCCTGAAATGTTGATCAATGCTTGTGGAGAATACCATAACATCATCAATGTAAACAATTATAAATATTGAGAAAGGATTGAAAATGTCATTCATTGTTTTTTGGAATTCTGAAGGGGCATTTTTTAGTCCAAAGGGCATGACATTCCATTCATATTTTTCGAATGGTACTGTAAATGCAGTTTTGTATCGATCTCTTGGATCAATTTGAATTTGCCAAAAGCCCGATTTTAAATCGAACTTTGAGAAAATTATGGTAGCATGGAGTCGCTGGAGTAAATCTTTTTTAGTTGGGAATAGGGTACCTAATCCAATGGAGGGCAGTATTTAATCGTTTATAATTGATGGTTTATACGACACTGTTAGATCTATAATTTAAACTATGTAAACTTGAATCAATTTGTACAAATTGGTAAGATCTATCATGTAATAAGAGGTTCTAAGTAAAGATGGTACTGTGATCTTTTCAGATTTACACTGTAGGTAGTATCCTTAAGCAATGATGGCTGGATTGTCGAAAAGGGACTTAGTGGACTTACAGATGGTTATTCATAACGTTTGGATCATCTAAGTGAAGAATTTCTTAGAACAAGACTGATTGAACCCTTAAATATGACAAACTATTCCTCTTGAGTCAGATCACGAAGATATCAAGCTTCTAAATCCAAAGTCTATAGAAAAATATAGATGAAAGTACAACTATCTCCACATCAGGTTAGTTCAAATTGCTGCTAAGCCTCTCTCTAGATAAGGTTTAGACACCTCACTTCTCCTTTGTCTTAGAGATTCAAGGTTCTTAGACTTCAATGACTCCCTCCTAGGTATTGTAGAAACCAGCCTTAGTAGTGGTCCAATTTATTTTGACTGTTTTTCAAATTTTATAGTGTCTCTTCGAGATAGGAATATCTTAGACTTTCTAACTCTAAATGTCAAGACATCCAATTACAAGACCAAATCTGGATCTCTCCCTGTAGCCATTATCTATAGGATTCAATATAAGGCTATGAGTTCAGCCTTCAATATTGGAGCAATGAGAACCTTAAATAAAGGTCAAACAATTCTTTTCCAAACAGATCTACAAAGATCTCACTTATTAGTTCCTAGACCTATTTCTTGGAATCAGATAAACCTATCCCAGAATTGGGTGCTACAAGATGCAACACCAACACAAAAACTAGAAACTACCACTATTTCTCAAATACAACAATTCTCGAGTAGAGCTGTATCCATCTCCTTCCAAAGATCTCTTAGCCTAAGAGTCTCTATTGCCTATTCAACATAATTTGAAATTCAAACTGCTAGACACTCAGTTTCTTCATTTCCCTCTACAGTTGAGACGGTCAACTTTAAATCAAGAATCCCTCAAGCCATATATTCAGTGGAAACTCCTCCCGTAACTGAGGTTAATGATGACCAACCCCAATCCCTTACCTACTCATCTCTAGGTGGTGAATTGGGAGTTTTGATGAAACATTTTCAAATTGATAAAGAACACTTCGGAACACTTCGGAAAGAGTTCTACTCTCCGAGAAATATTTTGAAAAGGACTTGGTTTTTTAAGTGCTTTTAAAATGATAAAATAAAAATCCTTCAAGAAATGTATAATTAATGATGTCAATTCAGCTAAAAATTCAGGCTCAATTTGGATTAATGGATAAATATTGTCATTTTTGAAATAAGTAGGTTCAATAGGGGAGGAACCTTTGTTTGGAGAAAGTGTCTTGTTTGGTACAGAATGTACCGTGCCAGTGCTTTGTGAAAAATCGAAAGAAAAATCTATGGGAGTTTCTGCCTCCACAACCTTTTTTGTGGTGCTGCTAGCAGCCACCGAACGAGAACAAGAAGATGCGTGGCTTTGGGCCGCCGCAGTAGAACACATATTTTTGAAGAAGAGGTATTGGTTCATCAATTCTCTTTTATTTGGGGCAATAGTGTCTAGAATGAATGATTTGTTGACTACTAAGATTATCCTAGTATGCCATCTCCTGATGGAGATTCTCGAGAGATAATTGATAAAGTCTCCTTGTTCGATCTCATGATTTGGTTGTTCAACTTCTGTTTGTCTAGGAGGATCAACCATAGTAGAGAATTTTTGAAGGACAATTCGGTCTACTTCCTACCTAGCCTTGATTTTCCGTATTTCTTCCTTAAGGAGTACTATCTCTGATGGGAAATGTTGAATAGTTACAACCTTTGGTTTGCTAGAAGGAAATCTGTTCAAAATATCAGTGATATTGTACTTGTTTCCAATATGAGGATGATAAAAAAATGTTGGAGGAAGATGCGCAGGGTCTATTTAGAGCCTTTTTGAGTTGATTTAGATAATGTCTTTTTTGGTCTGGATTCTGTAAGCTACTTATAACGTTTAGGAGAAGATCTTGTTCTTTTGAGGTAACATTGACTTCTGGTTGACTATTTTGCTTTTCTTGGTCATAATGAGAAGATTCTAGGTCATCATTTTCGATTTGGTTAAGATCCTATTCGAACTCATCATCAGCACTATCGGAGTCCTTTTGCAGTAAGAGATGTTGTATCTAGTTGATGACTGATTCATCCAGATTGAGATTTCTAATTCTTTTGGCGAATATGCAGTATTTGGCGATATGACCAGGTCTACCGCACTTGTAACATTTGCCATCATTGAGGGCAGGAAGAGCTGACTTCTTAGCTGCATGTTGATGTTTTGGAGGATGAGATTTTAATTTCCTAAATTTAGGAATATGGGGCCTAGATGAGGAGACTTCCTTTTTAGGAGTCGGATTTCTATGGGATTTCTTTCTACATGGGGGTAGACCAAATTGTTTGCAAAAACTTCCTAGGTCTCGGTGTGTTTGAGCTCTATCTTTTGCTAATTGTCTTAATATCTTATCCTGGCGATAGATCTTAAGGGCGACTTACTGGATGAGGCTTGTAAGCTGACTGTAAGTGATTTGCTCATAAGAAATAATTTCACCACAGTGCTGATTTTGGAGCTCTTCTTCGACTAAATCTCTACGGGTCTTGGGCAGGCTGTCTAGGAATTTTTCTTTCCAGTAGGGAAGATTACCATCAGGTCTTTCATAGATCCTGGTAAGAAAGGAATCCTTATACCACCTAAAGTCGTAAAGTGTTTTACACTTGAGGTTGTTAAGTACTTCAGATGATCTTTCCCTAAAGATACCCGTACTTCTAATGTAAATTTTTATAATGGTGTTCTCTTGAAGAGTCGACTCGAACACTATGGAAAATTTTCTGCTTGTCTTCCTCACTAAGATGGGTGTCCAACCAACCTTGTAGCCGATCCCTAATCTATTGCCAATAACAGCTCTAAGGGAAAGACATCACTAGAATTGATGTCATGCATGACATTATCAGAAAATTATTGAGGGTGATACTGTAGCTTCACTATAACAGTACTGTAGCACTTTCACTCTAGTAATTTTTGGCTATAAATAGCCCCCTCCATTTCATTTGTAATCCATCCTTTTCTTGTATAAGCTTCTCTCTCTCAAGGAAGACTTGGCTAGAGCTTGCTCTTTTCTTGTAATACTTTAAAGTTTATTTGATGTTTATATCAAAGTTTAATTTTTCGAACCTTTAACTTTCTTGACTTATCATTTTCATTTTATTGCATATGATTGGCCTAGCCACCTACCTTTAATTATTGCACTTATTATTTAATAATTATAAGTACATGATTAAAAATGCAAATGAAATGAATTAATTATGTGGAAAATCCAACCATAATGCAATAATTAAATAATAAGTGCAATAATTAAAGGTTGGTGGCTTGGCCAACCATATGCAATAAAATGAAAAAGACATGTCAAGAAAGTGAAAGGTTAGAAAAATTGAACATTGATATAAATATCAAATAAACTTTAAAATATTACAACAAAAGAACAATCTCTAACCAAGTCTTCCTTGAGAGAGAAAAAGCTTATGCAAGAAAAGGATGGATTACAAATGAAATGGAGGGGGCTATTTATAGCCAAAAATTGCTACAGTGAAAGTGCTACAGTGAAGCTACAGTGTCTCTACAGTGAAGCTACAGTATCATGCAAATCAAAGTTTTTTTGTACTCAAATTATATAAGTAGGCCCAAGTTACGACTGGCTCTTTCTATTCTGAAATTGATTATATATATTTTCTTCTTACTTTTTTTTTCAGGCTCTCTCAGAGCTTCTTGGATGGGATTCTCCTTCATTCCCTATTTGGGATTCTTCCATCCGAGCTCCGACTCTTAGACCACTATCTAAATCTGTCGGATAAGGATCCAGAATGGGTGGAATTCGTACGACAGGGCCTACAAAGACCAACACTTTCACCCAGGGCGTTCCTCAATAATTTTCTGATGATGTCATGCATGACATCAATTTTGGTGATGTCTTGATGATGTCATTGCTGATGTCAATTCTGCTGGAAATTGATATAGGGGCTGTCTTCTTCGTCTTCCGACTCAGATTTTTCCGACGCCCGCGGTTGACAGATGGGGAGTTCAACTTTAATTTGTTCGAGGATTTTTTTTATTTGCTGGATGAAATCTCCTTTGTTGCTTGAGCTGGCTAGATGCAATAGATTTTTGTTGTAAAAATGTTATTTAGGCGGCATCTGTCGGGGCCAGATACTTCGAATTTCATAGGAACCATTTTTCCACTTTCGTTGGGTTCGCTTTTGAGGGGTTCCAATTTTTATACCATTTAGAATGGCCTTAGAGGGCTAACAATGGGAGTCCTTTGTGTCCTTCCGGGTTTGTAGAAGGACAATTTCTGTGAGTAAATCCATGGGACATGGAACTTGTGGGAAAATTGCAAGAGCAAGAGGACCTGTTGCTCGCTAAAAAACCTTTGGCAAAAATATTCATATCCTTCGGGAACCAGGGGACAAAGGATTTAAGCTTTGTGGCCATAAGCTGGACACCACTGATGTAACCACTGAGGGAAGTTAGAGGTTAGTTGTTTTCTCCATAGAAGAATCCAGGAATGTTTTTTGAGGTTATTTTGGAAGATGAATGCGTTCATCGACGCTGCTATATAGTCAAAATAGTTATGATTTTGGGGTTCGAATGGTTGAGAAAGTTTTTTATATTTGGCTGGGTGTGTTCCCCATTCTTTGGGTGAGATTATTTTGTTAATCCACACTGTGGTATAGGTAACAAACATTTGGTTTTGTTTGTCTTTGTGGGGCTTGAATAAATAGGATCTCATATCTGTGAGAATGAAGTCATAGAACTTTTGGGTATAAGAGAGAGTTTTTTGAACAAAATTGGCGGAAGGGATAAGCATTTTCTTGGCCACTTCTTCGGGGTTTGAGTGTGAAATATCAGGCTCAATTTGTATTAGTGAATAAACATTGTCATTTTTGAAACAAGTAGGTTGATCAGGGGAGGAACCTTTATTTGGAGAAAGTGTCTTTTTTGATACAGAATGTACTGTGCCAGTGCTTTGTGGAAAATTGAAAGAAAATTATATGGGGCTTTCTGCCACCACAACATTTTTGTGGTGCTGCTAGCAGCCACCGAACGAGAAGAAGAAGATGCGTGGCTTTGGGCCCTCGGAGTAGAACATATATTTTTGAAGAAGAGGTATTGGTTCATCAACTCTCTTCTATTGAGACTTGTCAGGGCTGCAGTATCTTGGAAGCCCATGAGCAAGCGCCAGTTTTGAAAATTTTCCTAATTTCATGGGGTGGACATGGTTTGGTCTAGTTGAGTATTTTGTTCTACTTCCTCAACTAGATCGACCCACTTCTTTGGAATAGAAAGGGAAATTGGAGCTGCATTTATCAAGAGATATGATGGCGGAATTCCTTTCATGGCATAATCCGCCAGAGTTTGATATTTGGGATGGCTTGGGCCAATTGCTTCTTTTGAAGGTTTCTTAGAAGCAACTGATTTTTTTGTTGCTTGGTAGAAGTTTGTTGTTTTAAAATTTTCTACTGTTGCACTAGCACTAATTTGTTTTCACTCTGTTATACCCCGAAAACCCAATGATCAGACTCGAGAGTTGAAACGGAGAAAAATTAAAAATTGGCACCAGGTATCATAACGGGTCCTGAGGTGACCCGTGGGAGAAGCACACGAGTCGTGATGTGACTCATGGTGGAGCCCAGATGAGGAGTTTGAAATTGGGAAATGAGATCCCCACGGACGAGCCCACAGGTCGTGGTCAGTCCCCATGTCTCGTTAGGTCAATCGTGTGGAGTGATGAGGGAGAAAAGAGAAGGAAGAGGGCAGTGTACCTAACAAAAGGACCCCATGAGTCCTGGTCAGTCACCATGATTCATGGGGAGGGTCGTGAGCAGCAGGGTAAAATTTAATTAAGGATGAGGCAGTGTACACGATGAGTGGTGACCACGAGTCGTGGTCACCGTTAACGAATTTTGAAGTCTCTCATTACGAGCCCAAAAGACTTGAGAAGCAAGTGTACTTGACGGATGACACCACGAGTCATGGTCCATGATGACGAGTCATTAGGTCCCTCATGGGGACCAACTGGTAGTTATTTTTTATGATTTTAGTAAGGGATTTTCCGTAATTCCGAAG
>JACEIK010002027.1:0-26349 GCA_018107945.1 Datura stramonium | reverse complement strand
CTATCCCATGCACAAACCTGCTCACTCGCGCCCTCTGGTCAGCCACTAACTCAGGAGCATACTTTGATAGGCGGGTGAACTCAAGGGAATACTCTAGTACTGTCATCCTCCCTTACTTCAGATTTACGAACTCAGATGCCTTCAGCTCCCTCATCTCCTGAGGGAAGAACCGATCAAAAATGAAAGATGGAACTCTTCCTAAGTGATCAAACCTACTCCGGCCACCCTGCTATCCTTCCATTGGCGGAACCAGATATGCGCAACCCCCTTCAGCTGGTAGGAGGCCAACTCTGTGCACTCAACAGTACTCACCCCCATGACCTGGGTGATCTTGCCAACCTCATTCGCGAACTCATATGGGTCCTCATCTACCTTGGACCCAAGAATCTCCGGCGAGTTCATCCTCAAGAAGTCTCTGACTCGAGCCGCCGCTGCACTTCCATTCTGCAGGACATGCACAATGGCCTGATGATTGACCTGAGTGGTCAAGGCATGTACAAGCATCTGGATAGTGGCCCGAAACTCAGCGTGGACGGTTGGCTCCGATGCCTTAGGCTCCTAAACTGGTTGGACCTGCTAATGTCCACGACCCATGCCATCCTCGTGGCCTTCACCATCTCCATTTCTCCGTCTGTTCACTTTTTGAGGATCCATACTCTGCAATCGCGAATAGCACGAATTAGATGCATAGAAAGACTTTTCATCGCACGACATAGATCATGAAAGATGGGAACATTTCCTAAAATGTTTCGTAGCCTCTTCATCATAAGTGTGGCGCGCTTCACACCCATGAAAAAGACTCTACTTAACGTGGCTTCCAGACTCCCTAGGACACTTCAAACCTATGGCTCTGATACCAAGTTTGTCACGACCCGAATGGAGACCTGGATCGGAGACACGGGACGAGGGACCCCAAGTCGACCCATAGTATGAGCATGCAACTAACTCATTCAAATCTGAATAAAACATGAATATACTCTCAGCAAAAGTCTAAAGCAACATCACATGAGAATAAACATCCAAAACTGAATACATGTCTAAGTCTGAAAAAGCCTCTAATCTGGACGAGCTGATAGGATAAGACCCCAACTAGCTCTACTATATGAAACTAAAATACATAGAAGCAACTGAAAGTCTAGTCCTCGAAGGATGAGATTCACCAACTCTGAATAGGTGCTAACTTGAATAAGCTGACTAAGATCAGGGCTGAAGCTGTGAGATGGTTCCCGAATCATGAAACGATATAGCATAGAAAGTATGAGGTCAATATGTGGAATGTACCGAGTATGAAAGGTAAGTAAAACTGCTATAATAAGTAAAATCATCCAACCAAATAATTTCATAACATAATCTTTTAGAGAACAGAGAGTACTCACATGCATTCTTCGAAATCATAATCCTTTTCATGATGTGACAATGTATAACTTTATAACATCAACTAATTCGAATGACTCAAAGCTGAGATGCAACATTTATAGGAAAGTTGAACATTGAGTCAAACCTTACTTTTAGGACATGCATGCATACATAGTGATCATGAGTAGTGAATATGAAAATATGAATCATATGGATAATGGGGGACTCGTCACTTAACCGACATACCACGAAAGAGCTTATGTGGTCCCGACTATTACACTCAACTGGGAAGACCGTCCAAAACCTTGCCAGGGCTAAGGATGCTACCATGATATCAATCTCAAGCTGAAGGGTCAATCGGGCCGGGCATAGCTCACAAAGGAGGTCCCAATAATATAATAGAATCAACCTACGTTGGCGCGTAGTTCTGGGGCATAGGATTATCAAACCTTCGCCCGCTCGGTGCTAGACTCTTCTCCCAAAACATGAAATTCTCTACATCGTATAATTACGAAGCTCAACATTGTCTAGTGATAAAGCTCAACGTGTAATCATGCATAAACTCAACATCGTATGAAAACGAAGCTCAACATTATCTATTGACGAAGCTCAGTAATGAAATCATGCTTAAACTCAACATCATATGAAATGAAGCTCAATGACAACATACATATCAAATATGAATTCATGCATATGAGAAGCTTTACTATGAAACATACCACATGCTTAAAGAATAGTGGAAGCCTTTACTCCAAAATCTTGCTGTAAGCTTACTTTAGAAATATCACCTCATCATCATCAATATAAGGGCCTTGCCCAAAACCATATCATGCTTGAACTCATTCAATCTTTTGAAAACATTATAATTTGGGAGATTTCACTCCAACACGAGGTAATAAAGTTAATTCGAGAAAATCATTATTCATAATCAACATTGGGCACTACCCAAAGCTTCATCATACTTGACTATACTTGATTCATATCCAATACTTCGATTATAGACATGGGTAACTTAGAACATGCTTTTCATCATCAAAATCTCATCAACATCATACATTCATCAAAATCTCTTCTTTATGAACTCCCTACCCATGGGCCTTTAATTGCATAAAACTAGAAAACTCAAGTTAAACTGAAAACACTTTAAAAATCTGCCCATTCTTCATATTCAATACTAAGAACATAAACAATTCATACCCATGTATAAATATTGAGAAATATGCAATTGGGTAGAGACCCCACACCTGATCATAGGAGATTCATTCGAGTAGGGAGAAATTAGGCATGGGTGTGGAAGGAGAACACCCATTAAAACCCTATATACATGGAAATGAGGAATTCCACCACCCTTCAATTACCCAAGGTCAGATTCCAAAGGAAACCTTGAATTTTGGCCTTGAATCACCCCCTTCAAGCCTTCAACCTTGCATGCATGGGGAATATGCACTTAGAATAGGTCTTCCCCCACTAAAACACTTCAAAATGAGCCCTAAACGACGTAGTATAGGGCCTTAAGACTAGGAAATAACTGAAATTCCCTTACTAAAATTGCAGAAAAACCTGCACTAGAAGATCCCACGGTTGAACCAACAGACCATGGGATCATACCACGACCCGTGGTAAACTCCCGTGGTCTAGACTACCAAACTTCCCGGTTTCTTATTTGCACCCACGCTCGACATGATGAGTCATCCTTCCAAACCACGGACCATGGTTTCAAACCATCTTAGCCACTGCCCAAATCCATTTCCTTCCCACGACCACTAACAATGGACCGTGCCTCCTCACAACGGGTCGTTGTGACGCTCTGGTCCACCCTACCACCAGGCCTGTCTTCACACCATGAACACATACAATGGCTCATTGTTTTCTACCACGAGTCGTTCTATGGCTCGTCCTGCAACTTTTTCCCATATTTCTGTTCTTTGAATTCTTAACTCCCCATGTTATTCCTAAGAACTTCCGGGGTATTACATTTCGGGAGGATTATTTAGCACTGAGAGAGGTTAAGGGTTCAAATAAATCGTAAGCCTCAGAAATACATAAAAACATAGGTTAGGATCATGTCATTAGTTTGGGTGACTCCTCAAATAGCCCCTGGTAAGGGCTTAGTATGGATCCACAGTCATACTTTCATTTTCATCCTTTGCCCTGCAAAGGCTTTGGATGGCTCTCCCAACTTGGGGAAAATATTGGACATCATGCACTCATTTATGATGTATATCAGTTATGAGAAACTCCTAACTAAATATATACATCATATACATGTATTACATAGCTGGTTTTGATGCATTAGTTTTTTTGCATAATTGCTTTTACACATCTTTCATACTTGTGTTTTTTTGCATCATTCAGAGTTCCAGATTCAGTCAGTTTATTCTTTTAATTCAGATATTCTTGCTTAACTGTTGTTTCATTCAACCATTTTATATACCCTACATTCAATGTACTAACTCCCTTTGGCACTATATCGTATTATGATGCAGATTCAGTTAAACATGATTAGCAACAGATGCTTTAATAGGATCTCACTTCATTCAATTGTTGGTGAAGCCTCCTACTTTTAGAAAGTCCCGGTCGAGTTTTGGATTTATTGGAGCTTAAGGTAGCTGTAGGAGCTTTGACTCGGCACCTATCTTTCAGTAATAGAGACTTCATAGATTAGTTAGAGTTGAGTCTTAAATGTTAGTTTTTAACGTGGTTTTTAGTTTCAATTAATAAATTTTATTTTAATAAATTGAGCTCATTATAGTTATTTCTTCCACTACACTTTATTTTATTCTCAGCTAGTAGTAAGGCAAGCCAAGGGTTCGCTTGGATCACTAGGTGATTGGAGTGCCGACCACGCTCAGGGGGTGTAGGCTCGAGGTATGCCAAACTTTGCATTAGATCTTTAGGTTTAAATAGTCCTAGGATGTCTATAAAGTCACGTCTAGTAGTGTACTTCCTATAGGTGTGAAGGCGCCACATATAAATAGGGAGCCTACAGGGCGATACTAAATACCTCTCTTCTTTCATACTCTAGATCGTGCGATATCGTTTAACTCTATAAAGAATTCCTTCTAACTCGTGCATTCACATATTTCAAATCATGCCTCCAAAATGTACTGCCAGCTAGAGGAATGCAACTAACCTACCTCCATAAACTAGGATATAGACCCAGAGTTTAGAGGGGCTATTCCGCTGCTATCTCAATTAGTGGTTGTTCCATCAGGCTGTCAGAGCCTATGCCAACTAGTTTCACTCCTCATGATTCATCAAAAGCGTCAAGTATAACAGAGTTCATGAGAATGAATCCTCTAGTATTTACGGGGTCTAAGGTTGATGAGTGATATTGCCCAAGCGCATGCAAGACCACGTGTCCATCATGTAATATAGGACTGGAAGTCCATATTATCGATCCCTCAGTCAGATCAATCGTTATAAGATTATGCTATTCTATAAAATAGATAAAACAGAGAATGGTTTGAGAATTAAACTACTAAAATTTGAAATTCAAAATTAACTAATGAACTAGGATTGTTGTAGACTTGTTTGTATTTCAAATAATGATAAAATCTAGGGAATTGGCACTTTCGTATCAAGTTGAGTTTTCAAGACATGATTATGCTAGATTGATTCCTCCTAAGGTTTTTAGTTTCAAGTTACTATCCTATTATCATGAAGGGAAGAACAATACATGCATCTGTATTTGTTTAGAATCACTTTGTGTTAACCTTAATTAGTTTTTCACCATGGTTCCCACAACCCTAGTTGTGAGAGTTTAGCTACTCATAATTGCAAGAATGAAATTATAAAACATAGAAGAATTCACAATTAAAGAAATACAATAATGAATAAAGAAAACCCCAATGATCAATTGCAAAATCATCTTTGAAAATTAAGAATATCATGAAGAAAACTTGTTTCTCTTTCGTGTAATTTCGATCTCCCCATAGCGTTAGGATACTCCATAATACACTGATAATGTAATGTATCAGATGCCTTAATAAACAATAAAAGGAAAATATTCATACAATCATTAAAAATCTTTTGCTAAATTAATGGGACTGTAATCGACGGGATGACCTACGAGTCATAGCAGGTTGCTATGAGTTATGGCCAGTGCTCGTACCACGCTTTTCCTCTTCTAAACTTCTCAAGTATGAGTGCCTGTTACAACTCATGATGTGTCAATACGAACCATAGTTGGCAGTCATGGCAACGACTTCTGAAATACAGCACCTCTGATGATCATTCTACGGATCTTCACTATGATTCTTACACTGCTGGTACGATCTATGCAATCAAATCATTCCCTGAGGATGTCATGTGGTTAGTTCTCTACTTCTCACTATGAACCTGTAGTACAATTCATACCATATTGTGACGACTCATGGTATCAAGTCGTACTTTGAGTTCTGCACCTGTGCATTCTTTGCTTCTTTGTCACGGGCACTAACTACAACTTGTACCCAAATGGTAAAGTTCATACTGTGACCCGTAAGACACCACTTCTACTTATTTTTCATTTCTTTTCCACAATCTAACTCCTAGAACTAATATGTAATACTCCGAAAGCCCCTAAGATCAGACCTGAGGATTCAAACGGAAAAAACAAAAAATTTTGCACCAGGCGACAGGATGAGTCGTCCAGTGATACATGAAGTACTCCACAAGTCATGGAGTGACTCGTGATGTAAGGGGAGGATTGGTAGGAACTTGTGGTCAGGACGTGACCACGAGGGAGGCAATGAGTCGTGGTTAGGGCAACGACTCGTCAAGTGAGTTGTGGTCAAGGGTTCGAGGTGGACTCCCCGGAGATTCCACGAGAGGCATCCATGAGTAGTTAAGTTACTCCACGATTTGTGGAGTTGGCCATGGTCAAAATTTTGTGTTGGGTGTTGAATTTTCGGTAGTGTTCATCGCTACTTGTCACCACGAGTAATTAGGTACACCACGAGTCATGGTGTCCCTCGTGGTGACTGAAAGAATAAGGTATCCTAGTGTTGACGATGGGACACATAACGTGTCCTCCCTTAATTAACAACTCGTCTAGTCGTTGGGACTGGCAGAGTGATTTTCCTACAGAATTTTTTTTGGGCTTTTTTGTAATTTTATAAACTCCTAGACTCTAAACTATGTCATTTATGGAAAGTTTTAGAGGTAATTATAGGAATAATTTACTAAGTCCCTTTCATTTTTCACTCAACCATTGATATTCAGAGCAAGGAAGTTACAAACAGACTTCTTTAGGAAAAGCTAGGGAATTCAAACTTCTTCTCAGTATCTCAAGGACTTTCTTGGGAATCTTCATCTAGGTATGTGAGAATTCAATAAGGGGATTTTTCTTCCCTTGTGTCCCAAACCCTTCCATAATTTCTTATTAGTTCTAATCCTGAAGTTCACTATTAGGGTAATTTCTTATTAGTTCTAATCCTGAAGTTCACTATTAGGGTTATATCGCCAGTAAATTATGGAAATTTCTTCCTGCTATAATTCTCATGAGAATTGAGGGTTGTTGTTAGTAATAACTCTGGTCATTATATCCTTGCATGAATTATGATGATTTTAGCCCTAGTTCTTGAATGCAGTAATGTGGGTCTTGCATAATTGATTAGATATTGATGTTGTGTAATTCTAATAGTGTTGAAATTCCCATGTTATTATTGTCATATGAATTCTCAGTTAGTTGCATGCTAGTTCAGTCTTAGTCAGCACATTAATACCTTCAGTATCTTTCAGAAATGTCAGCTGATCAGTTTGACTATAGTCAGTTCCTGAGGTGTCAGTGATGCCTCCCAGTTATCAGTTATCTGTTGGTTCTTTAGATGGTTACGATGCTTCTAGATAAGAAACTCTAGCCAGTCTTAGAACATCAATTTCAGTTATCTGGTCTGATAAGACTCTCAAGGTACTTCCAGATAAGTATCTCTCACTTAGTCTTGGGCTCTAGCTTTGATCTATTAGCTTAGTAGTCAGACTAGGACTATCCAGTGGGAGTATGACTTAACACCGAGAGAACCGGAGTTCCAGCACACCCAGGTTCCCAGAACTATGTTTTCAATGTAGGTTATTTAGCCCAAATGGGCCCAGATAGTTATCTCACAGTTCATGACTTTATACCCTGCAAGGTATATTGAGTCCTGTCAATGGGACATCGAACTCCACGTTTAGCTCACGTGGTTATATGTCGGATGTAGACTCTCCCACTTTCTAGTACAGTCTCACTTTAGTTCAGATCACTTTAGCTCAGCTCAATATCTCAGTTCCAGGACATGTTTATCACCATTAGCCAGGGTCATTATTGACCATATCAGTTATAGTTCAGTTTAGAATATTTAGTTGGTCATTTCATGTTATTTCATTAGAGTTACTTATTCTTTCATTCTTATTGTATCTGTCACTTACTCAGTACATTCAAAGAACCGACACATGCTTTCTATGATATATCATATCATGATACAAATGTAGGTTCTCAGTCCCAGCATCGGTAGTACTTCCCTCAGACGATATCAGTAGCAGTGTTGGTGAGTCCTCATCTTCCGAGGATGTTATTTGTTTTAGGTTAGTTCCTATCTACACAAATTTTAGAGTTAGCTGGGGGCTTGTCCCAGCAACTCATCAGTTAGTTGTTCGCTTTCAGACACAATTATACAATATTGTTTCTTTTGATGTATTGATTCTTGTCAAATCTGTATTTCTTGAATGATTGCATTTTTAATGCTTCCGCTTAGGTTTACTCAATTTAAGTGTAATGATAGACCATGGGTTGGCTTGGAGTAACTTGTGGCACCAAGTACCGTGTCTTGTCTAGGGTATAGACTCGAGTCGTGAAAAACTAGCTATTAGAGCCCTAGGTTTAGAGTATCCTAGGATGTCTGAAAGCCACGTTGAGTAGACTCCTATTCATGGGTGTGAAGTGCGCCACTTTTATGACGGGGAGGCTACGAGATGTTATTAGGAAAACTCCCTTTTGTTCATACTCCTTATCGTGCATTGAGGTTTAATCCCAAAAATGTCCTCCTAACTCGTGCTCTATTCATTTTAGTGAAAATATGCCTCCGCGATGAGGAAACGGAAGAAGGGCAGGCAATGCCAACCGTCCTGTCCCACCACCTCCAGTAGCCCCTCAGGATGACCAAGTGTCCTTAGCAGAATTTCGAGTGGCAATCCAGCTGCTTGCTTAGATAACGACTAACCAAGTGAACCACCAGGTGGTTCTGGTGAATACAAACGGGTCTGTGGTAGCTGATAGGGTTCGAGACTTCACCTTAATGAACCCTACAGCCTTTCACAGATCCAAGGTGGGAGGAACCACAGGAATTTGTAGATGAGGTGTGGAAGATCACCCTGATTATGGGTGTTAGTTCTGCCAGAGAGTGCTGATGTGGTTGCCTACCAATTGAAAGGGGTGGCTCAAATTTGAAATGATCGGTGGAAGGAAGGGAAACCAGCAGCAACACTTGCCAGTAGAGTTTGAAGAGTTCACCACGACATTTCTAGATAGATTTTTCCCTCGGGTGTTAAGCGAGGCTGAGGTCGCAGAGTTCATGAACTTAAAGTAGGATAATAGGACCATGGAGGAATATTCATTGGACTTCACTCGGTTGTCGAGGTATGCTCTAGAGATAGTAGCTGAGCCAAGGGATCGCATTCTTAAATTCATCAATGTGGTATCAAACTTGGTACTTAAGGAGTGCAGGACCGCGATGCTCACTAGGGACATTGACCTCTCCAGTATCATCGTTCATGCTCAGCAGATTGAGACAAAAAAAGTTGAAGGGTATGAGCGGGAGAACAAGCGGGCTAGAATGGGTCAATATAATTATGGACACCATAGGTCCAGCGGTAGTAGCCACCCACAACAGTAGAAATTGAGGAATCCAGCACCCACCTCAGCTAGTGCCCCTTCTTTTCGGGGAGCATTTGGCTTTCAGTCCCAGAGTCACAGTGCTAGCAACCGCTACCCAGCTTGTCCAAAGTGTGGAAAGAACTATCCAGGTGAATGCCTTCTGGGCAAAGAGGGTTGCTTTGGATGTGGACAGTTAGGTCATAGGCTAAAGGAATGTCCGTCAGCAGGACGGGGGAGATCACAGTCTACCATTTCAGCAACCCCAACAAGCCGTCCAGATTAGCAGGGTAACACTTCAGGTACGGATGGAGGTCCACACCAAAATCTCTTTTATTCTTTGTCCTCTCGTCAGGATCAGGAGAGCTCATCTGACATAGTCACGGGTATGTTACATATCTTCCATATAAATGTGTATTCCTTACCAGATTCGGGAGCCACACTATTATTCATGACTCCCTATGTGGTTGTTCAATTTGAAATCAGTCCTCTCAGAACCATTCTCAGTCTCTACCCCAGTTGGTGAGTCAGTTAGAGTCAGCTGGGTATATAAAAACTGCCCAGTCTTAGTGTTGAGTAAAGTAATTCCAATTGATCTAGTAGAGGTAGACATGGTCAATTTCAGCCTTAGTCTTGGCATGGATTAGTTACACTCTAGTTATGCCTCAGTCGACTGCAGAACTAGAGTAGTCAGATTTCAGTTTCCAAATAAGCCAGTTTTAGAGTGGATGGGTAGTAATTCCGCGCCTAAGGGTCAGTTTATTTTTTCTAGGAAGCTTATTTTGAAAGGGTGCATCTATCACCTAACTTCGGTTAAAGATTCTAGCTCTAAGACCCCAACTATCCAGTCAGTTCCAATTGTCAGCAAATTCCCTGACGTGTTTCCCGAAGATCTTCCCGGAGTCCCTCCTGAGCGGGAAATAGACTTCGGCATAGACCTTCTTCCAAACACTCAGCCCATCTCCATTCCTCCTTATCGAATGGCTCCAACCGAGCTTAAGGAGTTGAAGGAACAACTAAAAGATCTTCTTGATAAGGGTTTCATTAGACCCAACATCTCTCTATTGGGTGCTCCAGTGTTGTTCGTGCAAAAGAAGGATGGTACCCTCAAAATGTGTATTGACTACCATCAGCTGAACAAGGTTACAGTTAAGAACAGGTATCCCCTACCTAGGATTGACGACATGTTTGATCAGCTTAAAGGAGCCAGTTGGTTTTCCAAGGTAGATTTTAGGTCGGGGTATCATCAACTTAGGGTCAGGAAATGTGACATACCCAAAATGTAATACCCCAAAAGTACCTAAGATTAGACTCGAGATAAAAAATGGAAGTTGACTGAAAACCGGAAAGAATGTTGCAGGACAGACAACCCAATGGATCATTGGTCCAACCAATGACCCGTTGGATACTATCATGGGAAGTAAAGGCCTGGTGGCCGTGGAAATAACGGGTGATGTAACGACTCATTGTTGGAAACAATGAGTCATTGTTTGTAACCATGGTGGTACTGAACTTTGACATTTGGGGGATGCAACGGTCATCCCATGAACAATTGTGAGATGTAACGATCTGTGGTCATGAGTCCTTGTAGGGTAATATGTAAATTTCCAGTGGACTTAACGGAAGGAAACCATGATTGTTGGATGAAGTAACAAGTCACAGTGAGGCTCGTTGCGAGGAGAAGTTCAGGATCTTCAGGAGGCAAACAACGACCGAACCAATGACCGGTTAGATGAAAGGACAACTTGTCCTATAGAGCCGTGGGTTGAATCTAAGATTAGGGTCTTGGCAGTGCAGGTGACGGATCGTGCCACGAGTCGTGGTATCGTCCAACGACTCGTTGGTATGTCAGTTAGAGCATCTAATACAGAATTTTCAGGGTATTTCATTGAGGGTATTTTCATTATTCCTATGTTTTGAGGCCCTAAACTACGTCATTTTAAGTTATTTTCTAAGTATGTTAAGATAGGTTAAGCCGTCCTAACCTATTCATTCTCATGCATGCAAAGGTAGGAAGATTTAAGAGTGATCAAGCTAGTTCTCAAGCTCTTCTTCATCATTTTTCCTTGGGGTTTCAAAGATTGTTGAAATTTGAGTTACCCAGGTATGTAGGGTTAGGAATGGGTGCTTTCGTTCACACCCATGCCCAATCTCTACTAATTCATGAAATTTTATCAAAAATCTTATGGGGTTTTAACTTGAATTTTGTGGAATTCTAATGATTAACTAATGGGTTATTATGTATCAAGATTTACATCACGTTTTATAAATTTTGATCAGATTCTACAACTATTTTAAATGTAAAATTATTGATTTCGATTTCTACTAAATCTAGTCTAATTATGTATGTTCCAATGAATTGAGTTATGATCTTAACTACAATTGTTGATATTTACAAACCTATCATGATTTATGATTTGAGTTATGAATTTATTCAAATACCCATTATGATTTGATGATTTGCAAAGTATATGTATGATCTACAAGTATGCATGAATCCCATGGTTTATGAATTATGTTTTGGTTGACTCACGGGCCTTACTTCATGGCTAGTTCACGTATTTACAAGTATGTTTTTGATTATTATGATTTAAATAGCCCATAAATCTCATGCATATTAAATTATGGGCACTATATATGTTTTGGGAGTAGTATTTAACACTGAGTAGTTCGGGGCCTAGGTTCTGCCATGGATCTCATAACTACGTGCCACCATAGGATATTTTGGTACCTCTATTAGGACTGTCCCATGGCCCAAGTGGCCCTTCTCATGTGTGATCACGCCTTTCATGGTTCTACCCTTGGCAAGGTACGGACACCCTCCCAGCTAGGGCTACAAGTTGGGCTCCATGTGTGCTTATATGGGGTATGTTAGTTAAGAGAATCTCCCACTATTCCTCATGATTTATGCATGTTTATGATTATGTATATTGTCTCAAGTCATGTTAAGTAAAGCTTTTCTCTCATGATTATGAGTATGATTGTATTATGAATGTTTTGGAAAAATCTTGAGCCTTATGTTATATTACGATGTTTATGTTATGAGAGGCATGTTTTCCTACTCTTATGATAATTTATGCGTTTATATATATATATATATATTTTTAAATGTTTATTTTAATTACCTTGCATACTCGGTATATTCCCGCGTCTTGAACACCATACTTTCTATATTTGTATCGTTTCATGATACCCTGACCCGACTCTAGGCTCATCTCCATTATTAGCCCATATCTGGAGTTAGCTATAGACTTTTGCTGAATCCTCATGTTCCGAGGACCATATGTCTAGACATTGATGTTTCTTTTATTTCCAGGTTTTGTCGGATTAGTTGAGGGATGATGTCCCATCAACCCATTTGATATGATAGAGGCTTTCAAACAGTTTGTAGTAATCAGCTGATATATGTTTCTAGTACTTTTCCGCTTATCATGCTATGCTATGTTTCGTTTATGCTTCCGCCATATCGTATGTCCAGTTTTTTCGGCAAAAAAAGTGAAATGAAGTTAGATGAATGTCTTCATGCCATGGGTCGACTGGGAGTCTCTCAGGTTCCTTGTCCCGTGTTACGATCCGGGTCTACGTTTGGATCGTGAAAAACTTGATATCAGAGCAATGAGTTTGAAGTGTCCTAGGGTTTCTGAAAGCCACCGTGTTAAGTAGAGTCTTTTCTTGGGTCTGAGCGTTCCACACTTATGATGAAGAGGCTATGAGACGGTTAGGAAATGTTCCCTTCGTTCATGATCTATGAAGTGCGATGAAAAGTCTTTCTATCCTTCTAATTCTTGCTATTCGGTGCGAATCATTGCTCCTTGAAGAATGAATGGTAGGAGAAATGGGAATGGTAGAGCCACATGGATGGCAATGGTAATGGAGCTGCCAGAAGCCCCACTCAGTTCCAGGAGCCCAAGGCACCAGGAGCTGATTGCCCATGTTGAGTTTTGAGCAGCTATCCAGATTCTTACGCATGCCTTGACCGCTCAAGGTCAACCAGCTGACTGTTGCGCATATTCCACCAAATGGCAATGCGTGACTTCGAGTAAGATATTTCTTGAGGAGGAACCTGCCGGAGTTCCTTTAGGTCCAAGGTAGATGAGGACCTGCGAATTCATCAGAAGTGATTCTAAAGATCCACCTAGGTCATGGGGAGTGAAAAATGAAGAGTGTTGATTTGACCTCTTATCAGCTCAAAGGGTGGCATACATATGGTTCAAGCAATGCTGGAGATATGAGGCAGTAGATTGTAGGCCATATAAGTTGGGAAGAGTTTCACACGACACTCTGGATGCGGTTCTTCCCTCGTGACATGAGGTAATTGAAGGCGCTTGAGTTTGTAAATTTGAAGCGGGGTGACATGTCCAGTTCGGAGTACGCTTTGGAGTTCACCCCGTTTATCCAAATATGCCCCAGAGTTGGTGGAAAACTAGAGGGCTCAGTGAGCCGATTTGTAGATAGGCAGACTACCTAGAAAGGATTGTAGGATCGCCATGTTGAATCAGGATATAGATTTTCCCCGTATGAGTGTTGCATGCTCAGCGGATGGAGTTAGTGTATCAGAGGCAGAGGGGAGGCTGAGGACTAGGACAGACCATTATGGTACTTCTCGGGCAAGATCCGGGGGTGGCGCTGATCTTGGGCAGAATTGCATGCCCAAGTGATACTCAAATGCTTCATTTCAACTTGTTTATCTATCGTTATGTGTGCATTCTCATGTGATTTGTAGTTAAATGTGAATTTATACTAACCAACATGATTAGTGTTGTTTGCAGGTAAAATGGAATTTTGGAAGCCAAGATACATGTTGGTAAAGATCGGGGAATGGACTTGCAGAGCAAAAAGTGGAAAGGACAAGGAAGAGAAGCAAAAATAAGGGCTCCGCGATGGAGCCATTTCACGCTACCATCGCGGAGGCATTCTGCCTTCAGGTGAATTAAATTTGGCAATTTCATGTGAAAGTTTGCGTTACCTCCGTGACACGGAGGCAATGCTACGCGATGCACTCCGTGTCACGTTGAGTACAATTACCTGGGACATCAGTTTGCAGTGAAGGTGCGCGATAGCACTGTGGCACGTTGGCCAGGCTCCGCGATACAATCCGTGGAACGCCGAGGTGAAATTGCTAAGGAGCCCTAATTCAGTGGTCCACGATGCCCCGTGGCGCGGAGAGTGCTCACGATACACTCCCGTACCACGTTGCTATTCGGGAAAAGGTCTCAATAGTATAAATAGTACACTTAGGTTTTATTTTAAAGCATTCTGACTTAGTTGAGCAAGGGCAGTAGGTTACAGGTACTTGAGAGGACGAAAATTCTAAGGTTCTTCTCAGCATCTCTTTCTCTTTTATCTCAATTGTTTGTATAGTTTCTACTTATTTGATGATGATTAATCCACAAATGAGTGGCTAAATTCACTTCTTGCTGAGAGTTAAAGACAATTTTAGTGGAATGTGATTGTTGATCATTTAGTTTTCATCTTTTCTTCAATGATTTTGTTCTATCAATTCTTGATTTTACTGCATTAATGTTTGGCCAATGTTAATGTATATCCAAAAATCCAATTTTGATTTTGAAAAGGAAAGAATTTGGAAAGATGTGAATTGGTAGGATATGATCTCTTCTTAGTTTAGAAAATTGAGAATTGATTTACATTCAAGAATAGAAATATCTGAAATCTTATTAGTCAATTAAGGGAATCGGTTAGGTATGGCCAGGCATGAAATATTTTATCACAGAAATAACCCAGATTAAAGGTTCATGATTCGTAAATTGGATAGGAGTCGAAGTTTCAATCCATAGGCAATAATTCTTGACTAGCAACCGAAGGAAAGATTAACTGAATTGTATTGATAAATTACTTCCTGCATGTTTATTTAACCTCAGCTTGCTCATTACTATTATTTCAGACTCACTTTATAGTTTTTCCTTAGATTCTTATTAATTAGTAAACTCAAACTCTCAAAATATTATTTATTTGGTTGTCTGCATTCTTAAAGATATAGTTCATTAACACTTAAGTTAATTAGTACCGTAGCTCAGTCCCTGTGGTATCGATACTTGGCTTTACTTAAGTCACTTTACTATTTGTTTGACCACGTGCGCTTAGTGTAGTTGCAAAACAACCGAACAAGTTTTTTGGCGCCGTTGCGGGGCTTGGCAATTGGTAAAATTATTTTTCTTAGTGTTAGTTTACAAATTCTATATAAGTGCTGGCAACTTGATCTTAGCCTTTCTCTTGCAGATATTGAATTCTGTTGAACCTTTGGCAAGAGATAAGGGGTTGGTGGATTCATACATAGAGCGGAAAGACAATTCCATTGTCAAAGAAGGGGAAGCTCTAGAGAAGAAGCTGCAGTTGCTAAGACAAACAATCCTGGGCAATAGCAGAATCCACCACTTGTGAGGCAGTGTTAGTGCCTGAGGAAATGGCAGCAAGGCCGGTTCGCTAGTGGCAATCCCACATGCTAACAATGTTACATCTAGTATTCGCAGACCAGGGCCAGGAGGGAGGTTTGAGCTTAAACAGAACATGGTGCAATTATTGCACACTCCAGCAGGAGAAATTCACAAGTCTCCCTCACGAAGATCCAAAACAACATCTCCAAACCTTTTTGGAGATAAGTGACACCACATCCCCGTTGGAGTATTATCCGACTACACGTAAAGGCTTACATTATTCCCATTTCATTATTGGGGGAAGCAAAGAGGTGGTTGAAAGCTGAGACACCTAACTGTATCACCACTTACTTAGGATGATCTTGCAAGGAAATTTTTTATACGATTCTTTCCATCCGTGAAAACAGCAAGACTTAGAAGTCAGATTCTAAGTTTTAAACAAAGAGAGGGTGAGAATTTGTATCAAGCTTGGGAAAGGTTCAAATCTATGTTACGGGATTGTCTCACCATCACCAGTCCAATGATGTGCTGGTGCATACTTTCATAGAGGGTTTGGAACCCCACACAAAATTTTGCTAGACTGTGATTGGGGGACAAGCATTAGAAAGACTTATGAGGAGCTGTATACTTTGTTAAATGCGTATTTGCGAGAAATACAAAGTGGAATGCGGACTCTTCTAGAGGAGGAACAAGGAAAATGGCAGGAGTCTTTGAGGTGGATTGTTTTACAGCTATCGCTGCACAGATAGCTGCGTTGCAAAATCAACTTAACACCCATTTCAGCAGTATGAGCTTGAATCAACCGCAGCCCCAGTTAATGTAGTGCAGCAAGTTTGGTGTGAAGTATGCGGTAGTAATGAACACTCAGCTGAGTGTTGTGGTGCAAATCAGATTCAGGTAAACTTTGTTGAGAACGTCCAGAGAAATAATAATCAACAGTTTGGCAACAATTACAACTCCAATTGGAGTAATCATCCGAATTTCTCTTGGGGTAGTAACGGCCATCAGGGAAAGTTCAAATCAAGGTGTGACAAGAAATCAAGGGCGGCAGTAGAATTATCAGTCTCATCTGAGAGGAAACAATGCACCTCCTCCACCACCCATCAACATTGAGGAAATGTTCAAAATAATGATAGCTAACCAAGCGCAAATGCAGACTGATTATGTAGAATTGGCAGACTTGAAGCAGCATTTAGCTACAAGGCGTTGGAGTACCGATTTGGAAAACTAGCTAGAGCTCAAAACACCAAGCCAAGAGAGGACTACTGAGTGACACTGACCCGAATCCCAAGAAGGTTAATGCAGTGACCACAAGGAGTGGATTACAACTCCAAGGAGGGTGGAGTCAGAAAGACTACCTCAACAATCAGGAGCAGTGGAGAAAGATAGGGAACATGATGATGAAAGGGAAGGAAAGGAAGCTGAAGCAGAAAGACCACCACCCCGTTCCCTCAAAAGATTAAGAAACACAAGGAGGAAGCTTGTTTGAAAAAGTTCATGGAGGTTCTTAAATAGGTACACATTAATTTACCTTTGGTTGATGTTTTGCAGGGAGTGCCGAAATATGCAAAGTATATAAAGGACATCGTAGCTAACAAAAGCAGATTGACGGAGTATGCTACGGTGGCGCTTACTGAGGAGTGCACTTCCCGGATACATAAAAGGTTGCCAACAAAGCTCAAGGACCCTGGGAGCTTTAAAATTCAGATCACAATTGGGCAAAGTATCCGAGCTCGCGGACTATGTGATTTGGGAGCGAGCATAAACTTGATACTGCAACATCGGTGTTCTAGAAGTTGGGGGCACAAGGCGGGTCTAGACCAACTACAGTGATCTTGCAGTTAGCGGACATCTTTGGCTAGACCAGATGGCATTGTGGAGGACGTGCTAGTGCAGAGTAGGCTCCTATCTTCCCGGTAGATTTTTATTGTCTTGAATTTTGAGCCGGATGCGGAAGTCCCATTTATTTTGGGACTTCCTTTCATAACAACAGGAAGAGCTTTGATTGATGTAGCTGCGGGGTAGCTAGCCATACAGGCATGACAAAGTGGAGGTATTTGATGTGTATAAGGCCATGAAGTTTCCGACCATCTATGAGGAGCTTTCAGCAATCAATATGTTAAACCAAGAAGAAATTCTTCCAGATTGTTGATTCTCGAGAGCCATAGGAGTGGCGTTGATAAGCTCGATCATTTTCGGAGATAGAGATACTTATGAGATATTGCAAATGTTGAATGAACCAAAATGGTATCTCAGGAAGCAAAGACTTTCAACCATTGATGAGGTCCCTGGAACCATTTGCCAAAACCATCTATTGAGGAAGCACAAAGCCAGAGTTGAAAACATTGCCTCCACATTTGAAACATGTATTTTGGGGGAAGATGAAACCTTGCAAGTCATCATCTCTGCAGAATTGACAGGCATAGGTAAAGGATGCATTGGTGGTTCTCAAGGAAGGAGGAAGAAGCAATGGGTTGTGAAGTATCAGATATTAGGGGTATCAATCAGCATTTTGCGCACACAGAATTTTCATGGAGGAAGGAGCAAAGTAACTGTACTGATAGGCCGCAGAATTAATACTGCGGGTCGTGCAAGAAGTAATATAGTGGCTCTTTTTAAGAACCGGAGTCTTCGAACCCACAGGGATTGGACCCATTCCTCTAACTACCCATTTCTAGTGTGATCTTAAATATCTAAAGTGTTGGTGATAGACATTTCGTTTGGAGAATAATTAAGTCTAAGTTTGGGTCAACGAAATATTCTGAAAGTGCTCTAGGAGCAACATAGAGTCAAAACCAATTAATCATGCGATACTACGATTTGCAATGGAATAAGTATGGGACTATCAATTGTTATTTCACATAATTGGAATTGCATGTTCATGGTCTTTCGAGCCTCTAAACACGGAAATCTAGCCTCACTGCATCATTGGGCACGGGCGAGGAGTTTAATTTTTCTAGTGGGCAATCAGGTATATTTGTGGTTTTACAGGAAACGATTAGGGACTTTCATGCATTAGCCATTTAATAACTTAGCCGCACAACTACTTCTTCGAGTGGTGGTATGACATCCCAGTTGGTCTTTCATAACCCCCGTGTGAGTAACCAAGCAAGGTGTTAGGTATATTTCTATCCAAACACGGAACACTCTCCCCGGAATTACTTTATGCTCCCCACATTCTCTCATATCCTGACCTAGGCAATGCCTTCTCAGCTATTTCCCATTCAACGATATGCTTTATGGTGATCAATCATAAAAACAACCAACAAATCAGAATGCAAGACGAAACAACAATCAATAACTCAATTCCAAAACAATATCATAGAATTACAATCATAATACTTGGCTTCAACCCTAGAGGAAGGGTTCTTGCCATTCATGTTAGTAAAACTAACGTTAATCTCCTAATCTACTATTAATCTACTCCTAACTACATACTTACATGGGGTGGTAGATGAGAAGGGAATTTAATAAACCTAAGGTGAGTTCTCCTTCTCCATGTACTCCTATGCAGTTTTTCTGAATAAAATCGTGACCAAAATGAAAATAAGAGCTAAGGGTCCTATTTATAGTAAATGGAGAACGTGCATAATTTGGACTGTCGTGGAACAGCTCCGTGTCACCCAGGTGTATCGCGGAGCACTGCCTCCGTGACATGGAGCATCGCGAAAACTCACTGGGAAATCAACGAAAATCGGCCAGCAGGGCTTGCCGCGATAGCAACACATTGGCACGCTGCTTGAGCACGCGTCACACCCTCTTGGTCGCGGACCCCTCTGTACCGTGGCGCATTGCCAACGCGCGCCAGAGGGGCTATTTTAGGCAGCCTGCCTGCCGTGGCACGTGCCGACAGCGCAGGTGGGCTGTTTTAGACCTCCTCTTTGCCGACGTTCGCGCGTTTATTCCGTCTCAAGCCTCTACTTCACCAACTCCTTGAATTAGCTCCTCAAAAGTCATCAAAAACCTAAAAAACAAAGGCTAATCATGTTGGTTAGCACATATCTTCACTTTTATATAAAATCACATGAAAATGTATTAAATAAACGAACAATACGACTAATTTAAGCTATAAAGCGTAACACGGACCTATATTATTTCCCATGATCACAACCCCACACTTAAAGCCTTGTTCGTCCTCGAACAACCTTTTACATATCATGGAGAGTCCCACATAACTAATTTAGCAAGTTAATTCAAGCTACGGCTATACTGATTACGTAAGGTACAACTAAAAATGAAGACATGCTGAAATACAATATGTTAAGACTTCTTAACCTCAAGAATCGACTCTCAATCTTAGCAAACTCCTTGTCAATCCAACTGATTAAGAAATTCCATATGAAATTTTCTCCTTCATTAAACATGTGCCCTCACGGAAGAGAGTTACCCAATCACACGCAAAAACAATTTTTACATCACAACATGTGTGGGTATATAAAAAAATGAATTACACTCACTCTCACAAAGAATTCACAAGCTAATGTCATGACCCATAAGCTTGCCCTTAGTGTTTTACTCCACTAATTTGAGGATGTATGAATGTAAGATCAAGTAGGACTTTCCTTGGTTGTAACATAACTCAGGTACAGGTAGGTACTATTATGGCCAGTAATAGCTACTGCTTTCCTAAGCGCTTTTAATACATCACGCCCTCATGGCATTCCCTTCCCTTACTTCACCTTTTCTCCTTGGCGGTTTTTCTTTTTCCCTCTTTTGTTTCCCCTTTTATTTAGCACTTTTGACTTGTCAGGAAGGAGCTCTATAAATAACTTTTTCATTACTTTGTTTTCTTACTCCTTAACGATAATCAACCATTTTCACTGAAGTGCACCTTTGTCCTTTTCTCAACTTCTACAACTTGCTCTTTTCCTTTTTTTCATTCTTCTCAGTCCTTTACTCTTTCGGATATTTCTTCTTCAAGCGCTTAAGAGCTTTGGGTCAAATTCAAGGTTAATGAAAGAAACGGATTAAGCTTGTGTTGCAGCTATCAAAGAATAGGCTCAAGGCTCAACAGGGCTAACTAGGATTAATTTTTCAAAGTGAGTAAAATGAGGGATAAAAAGTGAGTTAATTCAAAGAAATGCCTAAATCATCTCCTACAATTCACATCCTTCATTCCGCTTCATACACACACCAGGCAAGTTCTAGACAATCCACAATAGCATAGAATACTCAAAAACCTTACACTCACTGCACATGCTCAAATTAAGACACATTCAGTAGACTCTTAACTCAACTAATCACAAGAATTCAAACATTAAGCTTTGATTATATTGAGTCAAATTCAAGAGCCTAAGTGTCTCAAACAAAGTTATAAACTTGCATGCTTCAACACTGAACATACTTGCATCTCACAATCATATACAGCACATAACAAGAACATCAAGCATCAATTAGCTATGGTTTCAAAACATAACATCTATCGACTAATTTTCCTCAAGGCCCAGTGCGTCATCCATCCATCAAATCGGAAACAGTCCTCACTATGACTAAACATTATGTACAGACAAAGAAAAAAATAAAAATAAAAAATTTTATTCTTCGGTTCAAACACCCCCGTCGGAAAAAACCGAAAAAAGAAAAGGAAACCAACAGGTTATGAATTCATGCTTGACTCACACAGATTTTCAAAATTTTCTCATTTTCCCAAACAAGCATTACATTCACCAACAATTTGTTAAGCACAAAAATTTTAAATTTAATTTTATCTTGATTATGTTCTTAAATCATGCTATGTCCCATAGCATCAAATTAACGTTTTAAGAGGGTGAGAAATACTCCTGAGGCCTTTAGGCCCAGCTAGTAGCATGTTTCCACAAATTGCTCGAGGCGGGTGAGTCGACCCAACACTTTGCTTTTCCATGCTTCCTAGCTTCCTCCTCCGAGGTACTCAGACTTCCCTCCTGTGCTGGTTTCCACCAAAAACACAAACAAACAAATTAAAATAACAAAATCAAAACAAAAATCAAAATTACAAAGTGTACCTGAGGTACCCTTAGGTTGCCTCCCAAGCAGCGCCTTATTTTACGTCGTCGCACGACGTGTGGACTGCCCTTTTCAGGACATCCTCTTACCTGGGGTTCTCTTTCGAGAACCATCTCCTTTCTTCTGCTGTTGAGGAGAGCAGCCTCCCACTCTGTTCCTCCCTTTCTACAACTTCTTTTGAATTTGAAGCCCTTTATCAGACTCGGGCTGAACACTTAATACTGCCTTTGGTTGTGCACCTGCAGCTCCTCCACCCCACACTTATCCTCTGCCAACACTAACTTGACAAAGGTTCTGTAGTGTGGATGGGTTCTAGCTCTTGGTAGACCAGGAAGATTTCTTCTTCATCCTCGACCCTCATTTTCAGGGTCCCTTCTTTTAAATCAATCACCGCTCCTCCGGTGGCCAGAATGGCAAATCCCAAGATTAGGGGTACCTGGTCATCAACCTGGAAATCTAAAACAATAAAATCAGCAGGTATAATAAATTTACCTACTTTGATGAGAAGGTCCTCTATTATTCCATCCGGTGTCACTCGCGACTTGTCAGCGAGCTGCAACATCAACCTTGTTGGTCTCGGTCTTCCCAACCCCAAGATGTTGAATAATGATAGGAGCATTAGATTAACTGCTGCCCCTAAATCACACAAAGCTCAGGCACTTCAGCTTTACCAATTTGTATGGGGAGGTAAAACTCCAGGGTCTTCAAACTTCTTTGGTAGTTTGCTCAATACCCTGTGACTGCACTCCTCAGTCAGTTGCTACAGTTTGAATCCACCAATCTAACTTTGTTCGCCATCACGTCCTTCCAAATTATTTAGCAGCATACTTGGGCATTCCATGCAAGCATCAATAAGAGGCAAATTTATGTGAAGTTCTTTGAAAGTCTCAAAGAACTTTTTAATTTTATTCCTCACTGCTCTTTTTTGAATTTCTGAGGAAATGGTGGTGGTGGTCTTTGTGCTGCTGCAATGAAGATTGCACATTTTGTTGTCCAGCACTCCTGGTTACTCCAGTATTGGTGGATGGTCCTGGTCTTACCAACTCCGGTTGCACCTCTTTTCTCAACTCTTTAGGCACTGCATCAGCTAACTGCCTTCCGCTTCTAAGACTGATGGCATTGATCTGCTGGGGGTTAGGATCTGCATCGCTTGGTAATCCCCCTTGCAGCCTCATATTTTGAGCAGCTGCTATTTCCAGCCCACTTGTTTTTCAAGATTGCGGGTGGCTACTTGCTGATTCGTTAAGTCTGCTGCCATCCTCGCCTGATTTTCTGCTAACTGATTCTGGGTCTCCATAATTTTCTGCGGTGTTTCCTCAATGCGGCTGCTACTATGTATCAATCTGTCTATTCTGCTGATACTGATGCTGTTGAGGTTGCATAAAATTCTAATTTTTAGTTTCCACCCCACGAAGAATTCAGATGGCCCTGCCAATTTCTATTGGAGTTGTTGCCGAAATTCTGATTCCTTTGCACATTCCCAACAAAATTGGTGATTCAGTTGGCTCCACAAGAATTCTGCGTTGTGCCCATTATTACCACAAATTTCACACCAACTCGGAGCTTGCTGAACTGCATTAACCTGGCCCTGGTGTTGGTGCATACTCAGTTTATTGAACTGAGTCAACATTTGATGTTGAAGCGAAGCTAAGCATGCTGCCAAGGCATTCAAACCATCTGTACATCCAACCTGAACACGATCTTCTTCCTGCCCCCTTGATGATTCGCTGTGCCACTCTGGATTTCCTTATTGCAATTCTATTCAACAAAGTGTACGGCACTCATCATACGTCTTTTCCAAGGCTTGCCCACTCACTGCAGAGTCTAGTAATATTTTTTGTATGTAGGTCTAGACTTTCTACAAAGGTATGGAGCCCCGGCCTTCATTTGATTGCTGATGATGGGGACAGTCTCTCAATAATGACTTGAATCTTTCCCAAGCCATATACAAGTTCTCATCAGGCTTCTGCTTGGAAACTGAGTATCACTTCTCAACTCTGCAGTTTGCCTGAAGGAAAGAATCTGATAAGGAACTTTCTAGCCAAGTCATCCCTTGAAGTAATGGAGTTCGGTGGCTCAGCCTTCAGCCACTTTTTCGCCTCTCCCAACAATGAAAATGGGAAGAGGGTTAAGCAGACATAATCTGTGGACACGCCGGTGGGGACGAACGTGTCGCTAATGCAAAGAAAGCTCTGTAAGTGCTCTTTGCCAGACCTCATGTGCCGTTCCAGTGAACTGACCACTAGAATGTAATGGCCACCATGTTCTGTCTAAGTTCAAAGTTCCCTCCAGGCTCCGGTTTACGGATACTAGAGGTCACATTCGTCGCTAATGGGATTGCCACTTCGCGAACTGGTCTTGCTGCCATTGCTTCCGATAACAGTTGTTCTTGTTGCGGTGGTTGTTGTTATGCCTTTTCTTGAAGTCTCTTCAGCTTTTGCTCTAGAGCTACTCTCCTTTGCAAATGGATTGACGTTCAGGTTCAAGCAACGGTTCCACAAGCTCTCTATTTCTAGCCAGCTCGGCAGGACAACCTGTCACCTGCAAATAGACAGACTAAAACCAAGTTTCTCAACACTTAAGGAAAATTCAAAAATCACACAAAAACGAATAAGTTATTAAAACTTCGCCGAGTCCCCGACAACGGCGCCAAAAACTTGATGAGCCCGCAAATTGTACGGGTCATTACCAAGTAATATGGTAGCTCTTTTTAAGAACCAGAATGTCAAACCCACGAAATTTGGACCCATTCCTCTAACTACCCATTTCATATGATCTTAAATATCTAAAAAGTGTTGGTGATGGGTATTTTCGTTTGGAGAATAATTAAGTCTAAGTTTGGGTCAACGAAATATTCTGAAAGTGCTAGGAGCAACATAGAGTCAAAACCAATTAATCATGCGATACCTACGATTTGCAATGGAATAAGTATGGGACTATCCAATTGTTATTTCACATAACTGGAATTGCATGTTCATGGTCTTTCCGAGCCTCTAAACACACGGAAATCTAGCCTCACTGCATCATTGTGAGCGGGAGTTTAATTTTCTAGTCGTGGGCAATCAATTGTATTTGGTTTACAGGGAAGCGATTAGGACTTTCGTACATCTAACCATTGAACTCCAACTTAGCCGCACAACTACTTCTTCGAGTGGTGATGTGACATCCCAAGTTGGTCTTTCCATAACCCCCGTGTAGTAACCAAGCAAGGTGGTAGGTATATTTCTATCCAAACACGGAACCCCTCAGAGATTACTTCATGCTCCCCACATTCTCATACAGCCTAGGTAATGCCTTCTCAAGCTATTTCCCAAGCTAACAATATGCTTTTATGGTGATCAATCATTAAAACAACCAACAAATCAGAATGCAAGACGGAAATAACAATCAATAACTCAATTCCAAAAAAATATCATAGAATTACAATCATAATTCATGTCTTCAACCCTAAGAGGAAGGGTTCTTGCCATTCATGTTAGTAAAACTAACGTTAATCTACTCTAATCTACTATTAATCTACTCCTAACTACATACTTACATGAGATTGGTAGATGAGAAGGGAATTTGATAAACCTAGATGAGTTCTCCCACTTCTCCCTTCACTCCTATGCGGTTTTTCTGAATAAAATCGTGACCAAATGAAAATAAGAGCTAAGGGTCCTATTTATAGTAAAAGGAGAACGTGCATAATTTGTACAATGTTAGACGTCCGTGTCTGGAGTGTATCATGAACGCACTCCGTGACACGGAGGCATCGTGAAAGCTCACTGGAAATCAACCGAAAATCGGCAACAGAACCTTTCCACCGAAGATAGCAACGTGGCACGCTGCTTAGGCAACCGTCACACCCTCTTAATTACGCGGACCCCTCATGCACCGTGGCACGTTGCCGCGCGCATGGGGGCTGTTTTGGGCAGCTTGCCTGCCGTGGCACGTTGCCGACGCGTAGGTGGGCTGTTTTGGGCCTCCTCCCTGCCGAAGCGTTCACGCGTTTATTCCGTCTCCAGCCTCTACTTCACCAACTCATGAATTAGCTCGTCAAAAATTATTAAAAACCTACAAAACAAAAAAGGCTAATCATGTTGGATTGCGCTCCTTCACTTTTATATAAAATCACATGAAAATGTATCAAATAGCTTAGACAACACTTATTCAATTTAAGCTATAAAGCGTATCAGGACCTATATTATTTCCCGTGATCATGTACTAACATCAGCGGAGGTTGAATCCGATGATGAGGATCATGGTTAGGAAGGAAGTGATTAAGTGGCTTGATGCAGGGATATTAGGGGTATCAATCCAGCTTTTTGCACACACAGAATTTTCATGGAGGAAGGAGCAAAGCCAACTGTACAACATCAGCGAAGGTTGAATCCGATGAAGAAGGATGTGGTTAGGAAGGAAGTAATTAAGTGGCTTGATGCAGGTGTGGTCTATCCTATTTTAGACAGCGAATGGGTCAGCCACGTTTAGTGTGTCCCAAAGAAGGGAGGGATGACCGTGGTCACCAACGAGAAGAATGAGCTGATCCCTACACGCACAGTCACAGGCTGGGGATTTGCATGGACTACAGAAAGCTCAATGAGGTCACAAGGAAAGATCACTATCCTATCCCGTTTATTGATCAGATATTGGACAGATTGGCTGGTCAGGAATATTATTGTTTCCTTGATGGGTATTCTGGATATAACCAAATAGCCATAGCACCGGAGGACTAGGAGAAGACTACTTTCACATGTCCTTATGGGACATATGCTTTCAGGAGGATGCCATTTGGTTTATGCA